>CAUYSK010058277.1:0-10113 GCA_963575035.1 Avahi laniger
AGAATTTCAGGCAGGTGGTAGAGCAGCGGCCGATAAAGCGGCTCTCAGATCGTGCACTGAGGCCACCGCTACTGGAAAGACCAGCCCCATTTCCACACTGTCCCCACCCTTCTCACACACGCATGCACACACGCATGCACACGCACACACAAACGCATGCACACACACGCATGCACACACGCATGCACACGCACGCATGCACACACGCATGCACACGCACACACAAACGCATGCACACACACGCATGCACACGCACGCATGCACACACGCATGCACACACGCATGCACACGCACACACACACGCATGCACACACACATGCACACACACGCATGCACACACACACAAACGCATGCACACACACATGCACACACACACATGCACACACACACATGCACACACACATGCAGTCTGGCACGTGCTGCCGGTGAGATTCCATCACACCCGCCCCGGCACCTCCCACACACACTGTGCCCCGAGTGCCATGAACTAACCGAATCTTCCTTTCAAAGTCCCGTCCCCCACGGCGCCTCTTACGCTTTATTAGCCCCTTCTCTGTCCGCAGTCATTTCACTCCCTGTGTGGGTTCTCTAGTCCTGCGAGCTGGAAGTACCTGGGATTTTTTTCTCTGTCAAGATAATAGAAGCCACCGAATACACACAGACACACGAGCCAGCAAGGACTGTTTGGAGAGGAGGGAGGGGGAGGCTGCCTTTGAACCATCTGACAATAGTGCTGTGGGTCCCACGTGGCACCCTTCAGGTCCTGCTGGTGTGGGTCTGCTGTTTGAGTCACGAAAATAAACAAGCAAGTGGAGTCACAGACTGTCCGTCTGGGGCTCCAGTCCAGCCAGCCATTGGGCGAATCGAACGCCATCCACCCACTGGAAGCAGAGGAGAGGGAGGGGGCGTGGCGCTGAGTTGCCCAAGGCCACCGTGGGCCCCGCTGGAGGAAACACCAACCATGGGTCAGTTGTGGGTCCTCTCGTGTGGCCAACGTTCTGCCAGGCTCAGCTGAGGCCTGGATACCATTTGCCTGTTGGTCTGTGCGGGCAAAAGGGACGGGCTTCAGGCCTCGGTGCTAAGTGGTCAGAGAAAAACAGCAACAGTAGTGGCTGCCGCCGGTTACAGGCTGTGCTCGGTGCTGTGCATCCGTCATTTCATGTCGTCCCCAAACAGCCTGTGATGGGGTACTACTATTGTGCTATTTCACAGAAGAGGAAACTAAGGCACAGAGAGGTCTAGTAACTCGCACCGTAATCTCAGCGTAGAAAGGCAGAGAAATACCTGCAGCATTCTGGAAACTTTGCCTTTTCCCTAAATCCCAGGGAAATAGAGGCCTGGCATGTCCTGTCTGGCCGTGTGAACCTGCAACTGAATTCCACCCACTCCAGATTCAGCAGCCTTTGGGGACCCGGGCGAAGTGAATAAATGTGGGCCTGCCTGCCTTGTCTGACTCCAGCGGAGCCCGGGGGGGTCACCGTGCTCACTGCACTCGGCTGGGCAGCTCTCCCGGGGCTCCTGTCCGTCGCGGGGCAGACTGGCCTTGTGGCTGGGCTGGGCTGACTCCCCACCGCCGGGCCAGCCGCAGGCAGCAGGGCAGAGAGTCCCCACAGGACGGTGGGCCAGGCAGCCCGGCCCACACCTGCGCTCTGAGCACGGCCACCTGCGTGTCCAGCGCAGGTGAGGGACCTGAGACACCAGCCCGGAGGCCCAGAGCTAGGCCCCAAGGAAGTGTGGCAGAGAGGCCCGGGGAAGGGGACAGGCAGAGACTGGCAAAGACAGGAACCAGGAGACACCCCGAGAAGACAGAGTATGAACAGAGACACTGACACAGGAGAGAGGGAAAGAAAGACGAGAGGCAAAGGCAGAGAGAGATTTTGAAAATGCTGGCAAGAGAGCCACAAAGATGAAGTAAAAGACAAAGGCCCAGGGACACACACACAGCTGGCAGCACAGGAGTGCGTGTTGCGTCCCAGTGCAGGAGTGGCCGGGAGCTGTGCCCTTGCCGTGTCCTGTCTCTGCCACAAACCTAAGGCAGTCGTCTGTGCCCTCCGTGCCTGAGCCAGCAGGACTGTCCTGGCCCCAGAGGAGACCCTGCCCGGCCTTTGCTTCTCCCATTCCCGTCGGGGATGCCTGGCCCGCCCGAGCCCCAGCTGCCACATCTGCCTAGATCATGCCTGTCCTTAAATTCCACCTCTTCTGGGAAGCCTTCTCTGACTGCCCCGCTCCCCGACCCCGTCCCTCAGTGTCCCACGTTCCTGCTGGGGAGCTGTTCTTACCGTCCATCCACCCACCTCCCATTCTGTCCCGAGCTCCTCGAGTGAGGGCAGGGACCACAGGATTGCAGTGCAGGCAACCACATCTCTATCGATTTGAGGATTTGTCTTCATTATCCGGGGCCTCCTGTCTGTCTCCGAGCCTGAAGGAGGGAGTAAATTAAAATCGATGGTGATCGGATAAGCAAGCGCAGGCCACCCTCCGCCCCCCAAACCTGAGCTCCCCGCTGGGTCTGCGCTGCCTCCACTGCCGCCTCCCTGCCCAGGGCCGTCCCCAGGGCCCTTCCGTGGCAGCCTGGAAGGGGGACCAAGAAGGAGGGCTCCCCAGGTGCCAGCCCTCCCCCAGCCCCCTGGGGTGGACCTGCAGCTCTCCCATCACACAGATGAGGCCCTGAGGCCGGGGTGGTCAGGTCGGTGGCCCGTCCTGGGAGTAGGAGAGGGAGGCAGGCTCTGAGCCTCTTCTGGCTGCCAGTGCACCCCTCCCTGTGAGGACGGGGCCACCTCTCCCCCTGTCCAGGCCCTCGTTCTCCAGGGCCCCGGGGGGAATTTCCAAACCAAAGGCAGAGCGCGTGTCCCCTGTCCCTGCTGTGGGTTTGGGAGAAGAGCTGGCTCTGTGCGAACAGTGCACTCTCCCCTCAAGGGCCACTTGTCCTGTGTCCATGGCAACCGGCCTCTGATAGCCGCTCCCCCATTTGTCTCTTGCCCCGGCTGGCCCCTGGTGACGTCCCCCTTGAGTGCCTCTCAAGGGGGATGCCGTGACAGGTGCCTGCTTAGAGGAAAGCCCATGTCCTGTGGGGAGACAGAGGCGGCAGATGAATCTCTGGGGTCTCCTTGCCCCTGGCCGGCCACCATGTGGTCCTGGGGAGGGTTTCAGGAAAACGGCCAGTGTTTACCGAGTGCCCACTTTGCCCAAGGCCCAGGGTCGAGGCCTGGCCTGGCCCTCAAGTGTCCCCTGGGACAGCTGAGGGAGTCAGGGCAGGCATTCGCAGGGCAGGAAGGGCGATGCCGGGCGGCGTCTGGTGGGGAGAGGAGGGAGGGCCGGTCTTCACCCTCTCCCTGGGCCCAAGGAGACCTGTCAGCAGAGGTGTGATTCCAGTGCGGTCCTGGGGGGTGAACTGGATTCTAATCTTTAAAAATATCTATAGGCTTGTATAGGTTTTAAAACTTGCAAAGCCTTTTGTCCTACGTGCCCATGGTCTATGGGTAGTTATTTTTGTGTCTATTTTGCAGATGAGAAGAGTGAGGTAGAAAGAGGTTAAGGGTTTGCCCAGGAGCGCAGGCAGAGCTCTGCCCCAGCTGGTGCGGTGAACTAGAAGTCTCTCTCCCGCACTCCAGCCTCAAGCTGTGGCAAGAAAAGGGCCCTGAAAGAACACGGAAGGGCCTGCCGGGAAGGCGGAGAGGGGCCTGGCTGCCTAGACGGGAGGATTTCGGAGGGAGCAGAGCCCTTAGGTGAGGCAGGTCCCATGGGCGGGAGGTCCCGTGTGAGAGCAACGATTCTGGCGATAGACGTCCCTGGGTTCAAATCCAGCTCTGCCTCTGAATGTGCTTCGTAGGACATCATGCTCACTCCCACCGTCCTGCAAAGCCCAGCTTGGGATCCCACGATCCCTCAGAAGGGGCAAGGGCACCCCCGTGAGGTGGCCTGAGCACCCAGAGGCCAGCCCTGTGCTGGGTGGCTTGGGCCTGTAAGCTCAGGATGCCGCTCAAATAAAACAGCCGTCGTTTACCAAACACCTACCCCATGTGCCAGACACTGCCCGTGTTACCTCTTAAAGCTCACGACAACTGGGGGAAGAGCCATCATCCCCCCATTTCATAAATGAGCCCACTGAGCGCGCAGAGAGGTGAAGAAACTGGACCAACGTCACACAGCCGGGAAGCTGCAGAAACAGGACACAAGCCTGAGTCTGTCTGTCTCTTTACGCCCCTCCCACCACCACCAAAGCGGAGCCCCACACTCAGGAGGCGTCTCAGTGGGATTTCAGGCCACAGACCCTGCCCCGTGTGCAGGTGGGGCGGGGACAGACAGCTCTGCGTCTCTGCAGTGGCGCCAGTCTGGTGGGCTGGGGAGGGCTGATTGGGAATGTCTGTGTACTCCCCAGGACCCAATCATCATTCCTTTACATTAAAAAAAAAAAATTTTTTTGTTTTTAGTATGCAAAATTTTCCACCATCTGCTTTGCCTTGGCAGAATGTTTGCTGAAAATATCTCTCTTCCTCTCTAATTCCCATAATTTCTGGGGGCTTTGGGAGCCTCCAAGCAGAGCAGCCGAAGCTCACAAGTGTCTCCCGAGCTCACAGGCTGCCGCTGGCTGTCCTTGTGCCAGGCAGCGATGTTGTGTGGCCCAAGAGGGACGTCTCCCTGCCCCCTGACCAGGGCAGGGCCTCAGGAGTCTCTGCCAACAGGCTGACCCGAAGTCGAATCCTGGGATTCAGGCCCAGGTGGCCGCCCAGGTCAGCCCCTGTGTTTTTTCAGCAAAGTCTGGACAGGGGCCTGGGGTCACTGAGAGAGCTGTTGTTCAAGCAGAGCTCGAAAGCAGCCCCACGCCCCCGCCCCAGCCAAATCCCAGTGCAGTGCTGTGAGGCCAAACAGCCAGCATCCCACCTGTCCCCTGGACTGTCCCAGGACAGCAGCTATCACATGTGTCCTTTGAGCAGTCAAGAAAGACTTTCCAGAAGGGAAGACTCTTCCCCCGACTTGATGTACCAAAACTCTGCGTTTCCATGGTGACAGTCAAATTGCAAATCCAGCCAAGAGTGAACTGGGAGGGGGGAAGCTGGCCTCTCCCTAGAGAAGTGGGCACGGCTGGCACCAGGGCTGGCCGAGGCTGAGTGTTGGGCAGGCAGGCGGCCCTTCTGGGCCACAATGGGGAAATCTCAGGGATGCCAGGTCCCCGGCAAGGGGCACAGACCACTGTGGAGGGAGCCCAGGAGGGGAGGTCCTGCCCCCTGCCTGCCCAGCGGCGGTGCCCAGGAGAACCCATTCGATGATGTCTCCTTCTCGGGAAGGCTACCGGGACAGGCTTCTCCCTGGTGTTCTACCATCTTCCATCTGAAAAGTCAGGCGTGGGCAGAAGACAGTGTTCATCAGCACACCATCCCAGACTCAGCCTTTGGGGAATTAAAGAAAAGAGAGAAAAAAAATCAGCCTTCAGACACACTGAGTGTTTTGCTGAGGCTGGAAGAGCAAGGGCTGAGAGATTTATGAGTCTAAAAGCTTTGTTAATAGACCTGGGAGATTGACGGTCACAGCTGCCGTGCAGGGAGAATGGTGGCAACGGCAATCGAATGGCAAATTAGCCAGGGTTCGGGTTTTAGAGTGAGATCTCGGGGGCAGGAAGGAGAAAAGGCTTCTCCCTTCCCAGCCGGAGGAAGCTGTGACTATCTGGGTACATGGCACTTGTGCCAGGCTGGGGGCCACTCCACGGTGGCATCTCCGTGTGTCTCTTCCCCGCTGACAGCGAATGCCGAGGCCAGGCGTGGACACTGCCACATCCTTTCGTTTGTTTCTTTCGAGTGGGGTTTATTAGAGAGGATTAGAGGTGGGATTTGGGTCTGCACCACAAAGACCTCTAAGCTGAGGCCTGGCCCCAGCTTGGAACCCCAGACGCAGCGAGCACGCGTGCTCCAGCCAGAGCAGGTTACGTCCGAGAGAAACGAGTCTGTCTCGTTGGCCGGCTGGTCTCTGCTCTGTGACACCTTTGTAAGATCAGTTGTCATCTGAGGCTATTCCCCCTCTTCCATGACCGTGGCCCTTTGGGAGTTTATAAAAGGAGAGAAAGAACAAGTCAACTGCCTGTAACTTGGGGAGGTTTTCTGCCTTTTTGTTTTTTAACCCTTGTGCAACCCAGGTGCTACGTGAGGACTAGGCGGTGTGGTGTCCTAAATCCACCACCAGGGGTGCCGTTTGGGGCAAAACGCATAACCCACAACAAACACTGTTCTCCCAACAGCATGGCATGGTCATCTTGCAATTTTAGCCTGCTCTCAGCCCAACTCTGTGACCATGTATGACAGATGACAAAACAGGGAAGATGGTGGGGAAATGGGGTAGTTGACCTTGCCGCATAACCCGAGTCCTGGGACATCCCATCTCATCAGCTCCTCCCCAGCCCTTTGGCATCTGTCCACTAGCACCAAAGGACCCAGGTATTACTGGACACCCCGGGGCCCCATGCCTACCCCCAACCCCAGATTACATAGATCTTGCATGTCAGCCTGAGGAAGATGGAACATTCCAAGTCAGAAAGCTTGAATAGATTGTAGCATCTCTGCCAGAGAGGGGAGGAAACCAACCTGGAGGTCAGTCACCATGCTCTCCACAGGGCTGTCCCACTGCTTAGCATTTCAGCAGCCTGGCTCCTGGGCACTCCCCTCTCCCAGGGAGGATTAGCCACTGTCCTGAATTCCTTTGCAGCTTCCCCAGGGAAGAAAAGGCAGCCATGTGCTCCAGGCGTCTAACAGGAATCCCTGCCTCCTGCCCACATCCTCCTGCCCCCTTCATCGCGGAACCCACCGGGTTGGTGTTTAGTTAGTGAGTGAGTGAGTCAAAATTATGGCCAGGCACGGTGGCTCACACCTGTAATCCTAGCACTCTGGGAGGCCGAGGCAGGAGAATCGCTTGAGCTCAGGAGTTTGAGACCAGCCTGAGCAAGAGTGCGACCCCATCTCTACTAAAAACAAAAAAATTAGCTGGGGGTCGTGGCACACGCCTGTAGTCCCAGCTACTTGGGTGGCGGCGGGTGGAGGTTCGCTTGTGCCCAATAACTGGTGGTTTTGGTGAGCTATTATGATGTAGCCTGGGCATCGGTGTAAGACTCCGTCTCAAAAAAAAAAAAAACCTGCTATATAAATGTTTATAAAACCGATGCTTGTGGGATCCAGTCTTGGTGGATTTATGATCGGTCCAGGACCTGAGAAACAGTGGCAAAACAAGTCAGGTTTTTACTTGCATTTCTCAGATACTATGAAGGAAGCACTTGGACCACAACCGGCCTCATGCCCATCTCCTCTTGATGTTGCATCACAAAAGCCCAAAAAGCCAAAGCAGAGCTCTTCCTGGCAGGCAGGGAGGGGAAACCAGAGCAGAAAAAGGCAGAGCCCCAGCAGAGCAGACGGAGGAAAGAAACGCCAGGATCTCTCATGCGCTCACTGCTCTTGCCTCGCCCAGGGTGCTGGGTCCCCAGCAAGGAGAGCCACGCCAGCCTCGTCTGTGGGTGCAATTTGCTCTCAGCCCTCAAGGAGCCCCAGGGTCAGGTGGGGGACGCTGACACACAGAGAGTGGTCAGTGCAGTCACGGCAGAGAGCACAGGACATTCAGCCGGCACAGGGATGGGGAGGGCTTTCTGGAGGAGGTGGCGCCAGAACTGAGCCTCTAGAAGAGGGGTGGGCAGGGCTGCCTGGGCCGAGGGAAGCGAGTCCCGGCGGGAGGCGCCGGTGGCCGGCAGTTTGGCAGGAGCTACAAGCCCTGTGGGCTGGAGGAGCTCGGGGCGGGGCAGCAGGTGCTGTGGACGAAGCTGGAGGGGCAGGCAGAGACCCCGGGGGCCGTGGGAGCCTTGAGAGAGGTATAGCTGGGACTGTGTTTTCGCTGGAGCGTCCCCCGCTGGGCAGAAGAGAAATGGCAGGGAGGTGCCTGCAGGTGGAGCCCAGGTGGGGCATTTCCCAGGAGTCCCGGCTGGAGGAGGTGAGACCTTAAGCCAAGCAACGACGGTGAGGAGGTGACTGATTCAGGAACCGCTTAGGTGGTGAAGCTGGCAGGACGTGAGGATGGAAGAGGGCAGGAGCCACTTAGTCATCCGACCTTCCTGACACATCCGCCGAGCGCCGGCCACCCTGCTAGAGAGGCCAGGGCTGGGGATCTCTTAGAGCTGAAA
This sequence comes from Avahi laniger, assembly GCA_963575035.1. NCBI lineage: Eukaryota > Metazoa > Chordata > Mammalia > Primates > Indriidae > Avahi > Avahi laniger. The sequence goes on from CAUYSK010058277.1 coordinate 8,150, forward strand.
CGGCGGAGGCCGGCTCCAGCCCTCTGGGTGCCTGGTTCTGAGACCTGTGACTCCCTTAGCTGAAAGGTGACATAGGCTGAAGACATGAAGACCTTCCAGAAGGCTCTCGATCCAGGTGGAAGCTACCGTTTCCCCTTCCTGTCCCCACAGCGGGTTTCCCTCCTGGCCAGGCACTTTCTCCTGCTGAGCTTTAATGCAGCCTCGGGATTCTCTACGTGCTGCTCCAGAAAGGGCTCGGTGGGTCCAGTGGAACCTATTAACCACCCTTGGTATGGACAGATTTTGTTTCCGCGCTCGTCTCCCACCAGATGGTACCTCTGGCTCAGGGCTGTTGGGAGGATCGGGTAGGATAACGCTCGTTCGGGCCTCGCACGTGGCTGGCACGAAGGGCTCAGCACGCCCTGACCTTCCTCCACAGCCAGCGCCTTTCCTTCCCCAAGTAAAACACTGACAGATGCCTCAGACCCCTGCCCTGTCTGCTGGGTCAGTCACCTGGGAGAGCTGCTTACTTAAAAAATTCTGTTGGGGTGAGCAGGACACTGTGAAAAATGGGGAAGAAATGAAAAATAAGAACTCCACATCGCATTGCTTTGCCAGTGCCTGGTTTTTTGTGGGGTTTTTGAGGGGGAGTGGACAGAGTGTCACTCTGTTGCCCCGGGTAGAGTGCAGTGGCATCACTGTAGCTCACAGCAACCCCAAACTCCTGGGCTCAAGCAATCCTTCTGCCTCAGCCTCCCGAGTAGCTGGGACAACAGGCATGAGCCACCACACCCGACTGATTTTTGTTTTAGGAGACAGGGTCTTGCTGTGTTGCCCAGGTTGGTCTTGAACTCCTGGCCTCAAGTGATCCTCCTGCCTCAGCCTCCCAAATTGCTAAGATTACAGGTGTGAGCCACTGCACCTGGGCTGCCAGGGCCTTTGAGCTCCTGCTCCAATTCAAATAAACTGAAACTTGAGTCAGAGACGACACAACATGGATGTCGTTTATATACATGAAAGACCATGTGGGCCCAATCTCAAAGCAGCACCCAAGCCTAACATCGAAAGATTGGCACATAGATGTACATTTCTATGTTTAAAATTAAAATAAAATGTTTAAAGGATGAGTATATCTTGTATTATGACTCCCACTGTTGATTAACCAGCCAAATGTGGTCCCATTTAGTCCAGAAAAGAGAGTTTCTACCGCAGTGTGTGTTCACTGTTGAAAGCATCCTCCTCCTCCCCCCGCTGGGATTCCAGCCCTGGCCGTCTGGTTCCCTTCCGCAGTCACAAGACCCCACTGTGAGTTACTGGATGAACTGGGATGAGAGCCCAGGCCTATTGGCTCCCAGTTCAGTTCTGGTGGAATCAACCGGTTACAAGCCAGCCTGCTGGGGTTAGAATACCAGCTCCTCCACGTACTGCCTGGGGCAGGTGCCTTGGTTTTCTCACCTGGAAATAGGAGGAATGATATTTCCTATCTTTCAGGGTTGTTCTGAAGCTTTAATAAATGTGTATATATGCCAGGCACGGTGGCTCACGCCTGTAATCCCAGCTACTTGGAGGCTGAGGTGGGAGAATCACTTGAGGCCAGTAGTTCAAGACCAACCTGGGCAATAGAGAGAGATCCCATCTCTAAAAAAATTTTTTAAAAATAGCTGTGCGTGGTGGTGCACACCTGTAGTCCCAGCTACTTAGGAGGCTGAGGCAGGAGGATAGCTTGATCCAAGGAGTTCAAGGCTGCAGTGAGCTATCACAGCACCACTGCACTCCGGCCTGGGTGACAAAGTGAGACCTTGTCTCAAAAAACAAACCAAAACAACAAGACAACAAAATGAGAGACATTCTTTTTTTCTTTTTGCTCATTCATTCAACAAATAGTAATCGAGTAAGCTACTTATGCGCCATAAACTGTCCTAGGTACCTGGACTATGTCAGTGGACAACAACAGCAAAACCCCCTGCCCGTGGAACGCACAGGCT
>CAUYSK010058281.1:0-47195 GCA_963575035.1 Avahi laniger
ACACAAATGTTTATGGCAGCACAATTCACTACTGCAAAGATGTGGAAACAACCCAAGTACCTGTCAATTCATGAGTGGATTATTAAAATTTGGTATATGTATACAATGGAATATTACTCAATCATAAGAAACAACAGTGATCTAGCACCTTTTATATTTTCCTGGATTGAACTTAAGCCCATTATCCAAAGAGAGGTATGACAAGATCGGAAGAATGGCCTCCACTTGTACTCGTCATCAGATTGGTACTAACTGATGAACACTAGGGTGCTCACATGGCAGTAGTTCTCTCCAGGGATTAGGGGGATGGGGGAGTAAACCGGCAACTAAAGGACACGGGGAGCATTGTAGAGGGGAAGGGTATGCCTCTAATCCTCGCTTGTGTGAGGTAAAGACATAAAATGTGACCATAATGTTTGTACTCTCATAATGTACTGAAATAAAAAAAGTATATACACATTTGCATATACATAATTATATTAATATGAATATTTACAATAGAAATAAAAGTTTCAAAAAGCCATGCTTAATCTTACCTCATGCAACACACTCTGATATATTTCATTTCACTTGTTGAAAATGTCAGTTGCTATATAATAAATTGACTTCACGACCTACTACTGGGTCACAGCCCACAATTTGAAAAACACTGCTGTAGACCCAGAGTCCTCTCTTCCCAGGACATAGCTGAATAAACACTGACAGGTGTTTCCTTTTTGAATCTCCTTTTCTAGATTCCACACGGACCACATCCCTCCTGTTACACATTTGTTGCCCAGGATAGATTACAATACGATTGATTAAATAAGAACTTTCTTTATGTTAGCCATAATCATGTCCTTAAGATATACCATTGCCACTTTGCTCAGTTTGAGAAATATTTTCTACTTCATTTGGATTTAGAGGTCACTTTGGTCTTATTTTTACAACACAAGGAAGTCCCGTGGTCTCATTAGTCCCACATTTACAAAATACTTCTTATGATAAGTTACTCTGCAGGCTAATAATTCACACCTGTTTTAATTAATTTTATTAGTCTCAATTGCAGAGCATGACATTTTAGTTACTACTCAAATTTGAGATATGGGGATGGACAGGAGGGAACACCGTTCTCTAGCCCTTGAACACTGACCAGGCAATGGGAGCTAATTAGAGAGTCCAGAGAAAAGGAAAAAAGGCAAATCGAACTAATTAAAGAAATTAATGATTAAGAATAAGTTAAACTGTCCAAACATAATTAGTTTGGCTATGTAAACTTGCCACTGGAGTAATGAAGAACAAAAATGTCATGTATGTTTTGTAGTGATTATTTTTATTTTGGATCATAGTGTTTGTGCCAGTGTAGCAGTGTCATGTGAGGGCTGATGCCAGACTGTCTGGGATCAAATCCATTTATTGATGTCCCATTTAGGATGAGGGATGAGTCTCAAAGAGGTTAAGTGACCTTGGACAAGTTTCCTAACCTCTATGAGACTTAGCTATAAAATAAGTTATAAAATGAGAAACATAAGAGTACCTACTCCATAGGGTTTATCTGAGCATTAAATTAGTTAACATATGTAACGTGCTTAGTCCAATGCCTGGCACGTGGTAAACACTCCATGCATTTTAGTCGTTATTGCTATTATCACATAGCTAGTGGTTTACAGGCTGGGAGTTAGAGCCAGTGACCTGGATTTAAGTTCCAGCTTCCTCATTTCCTAGTTGTATAATATTGAGAAAATTACTTAATCCTTGTAAACCTCCATTTTCTTATTAAAAATTGTGCTAATAATATTTACTATAGTGTTATTCAATGTTTCATGGATTAATTTAATGACACCATACAGTGTCTATCATATAGAGCTCAGTAAATACTAGTCAGCTAGTCAGAATTACCAATGTTACCTTATTGTGTATTAATTCATTTAATACAGTCTCTCCATCTTATATTTAATAATTGAGATCTCGATTTCCACATCAGAGGCCTTGGATAAAGCACCATTTAATCACTCTTTATCTTTATGTCTTTCTAACATGGAACAGCATTCCACCCCAAAAGAATCAAACAAGCATGAAACTTTAAACAAAGTTGCAGTATTCACTCCAATTCAATAACTGTCCTTATGAATTTCCATTATGTGCTAAGCACTGTGTCCTAGAAGGCACATTTCCGCCTGGCAAAGGTTGAAGAAAAGCCGAATTTAAAAGGCTACTATAATTAGAACTTTTGCTAATGGCACTTAAACTGATTAATGTCCAATAGAACCCACTCTACTGAAGCATATTTTTTAGGCAGTTATACATTTATATTAAATTAACATTCGTTGAATGAATGATCTTATGTGGCGGTGTCTCCATGTGGCTCTTGGAGGTAATTCTGCAATGAGACGGCCAGTGCAGTTGAGGGCCTCCTCCCTTGCTGTTTTCTCTGCCTGGAATGAATGCTCTTCCCATTCATTCTCACATGGCTGGCTTTTTTCCTCATCATTCAGCGTAGGCTTAGTCTTACCTGGCCATTCCACCTAATGTGGGTCCCATCCTCTGTCTTCCTCTCCCCAACCACCCTGTTGCACCCGTTGCGTATTCTTCATGGTGCAAATCACTATGAAATAATACCGTTTGTTGTGGGTGCCTGTGTCACCCACTAGGTCCAGAAAGGCAGGACCTTGTCTATACTATTCACGGTTGGTATTATTTTTCTATTATTTGTAACAAATTACTATAAATTTAGCAGTTTAAAGCAACACACATTTATTATCTCATAGTATCTGAGGTCAGGAGTTCAGGCTTAGATCTGCTGGGTTTCACCAGGATTAGCTCAGGGTTTCACCAGGCAGAAATGAAGATGTTGGCTAGACCGAAATCTCACCTGAGATTTGAAATCCTCTTCCGAGGTCGTTCAGGTTGTTGGCAAATTTCAATGTCTTGTGATTATGGAATCAAAGTCCTCTTTTTCTTGCAGGTTATCAGCTGGGGTGAGGATGGGGTGCTCTCAAGTCCTAGAGATTACCCAAGGTTCTGGCCTTGATACTTTCTCATAATGTGGCAGTTTATTTCTTCAAGGCCAGCAGGAGAGTGTCTGATCTCTAGATCCTCTTTTAGGAGTTTACCTGATTAGGCCAGGCCCACCTATGATAATTTCTTTTTAATTAACTCAGAGGTAACTAATTAGGGACCTTAATTAAGTCTTCAAAATCTCTTCATGTTTGCTACTTAATATACCTTAATCATAGGACACTCAAGGGTAGGGATTAGACAGGGCAGGTAGACCAGGTCTGGGAATCCTGGAGGCTCCCTTATAATTCTGCTACCACATGTTGTGGCCCGAAGGCCTAAGGAGTATCTGACACTGAGTAGATATTTAGTGCATATTTGTGAATAAATGAACGAATATATGTCAATGAAATAAGAATTGAGGAATTAGTGAGAAATGAAAATATTGGTTATATGTTCAGATGTATGTTTAATATTCTATATTGAATTCAAAACAGTCTTGTGATTGGATTGTCCACTTAATTCACTTTTCTTACTGAGGGATGTGTGACAATCACATGGTGTAAAGGAGAATCAAACAGTATTTGTTGCATCATATTAGCAAAGTTTCTGTAGCATAGTCTAGACTAATAATTCTGCCCAGCAAATCCTATGCAGACAAAAATGTGAAATGTTAAGGCTAGAATGGTTTGCATATAAAACTCCACTTATCATTAGCAAATCAGAAATAATTGAGATTAGAACTTGGACTTTAGCTGTCTGTTGTTGAACATTTAATGATTCCACTGATTCCCCAAAACCAGAGAGGAAGAAGGCATTTTAATTTCTGGAAGAAATGATATAAAATCAGGTTCAGAAAGATGTTTTCCTGAGCATACCTAATATTTTGTGGAATGGCCCTCTAAAGGAAATGTAGGCAGTGCTATTATTTGAGACATAAGAAGCTGCAGAGGTGAGGCAGGCATGTCTGCTCCAGCTGCCATAACAAAATACCACTGACTGGGGGCTTAAACAGACGTTTATTTTTTCACAGTTCTGGAGGCTAGAAGCCCACCATCAAAGCTCCAGTAAATTCTGTTTCTAGAGCGGGCTTTCTTCCTTACTTGCAGACAGCCACTTTCTTGTTTTGTCCTCATGCAGCCTTTCTTGGGTGTGTGCACATGAGGAAATCTCTGCTCTTGCTTTCTCTTCTTATAAAGACACCAGTCCTATTAGATTAGGGCTTCACCTTAAGGTTAAATGAGATCCTAATCATTTAACCTTATTACTTCCTTATAGGCCCAATCTCCAAATATGGTCACATTGGAAGTTAGGGCTTCAACATATGAATTTTGAAAGGACATAAATCAGTCTGCAACAGAAAGCCTAGGAAGTTACGGAGAACAAAAGGACCTTTAAAAGTGAGTCAGTAACCTAAACATCTGTACCCCCATATTATGCTGAAATAAAAAAAAAAGGGGGAGTCAGTTTAGCAGAGTAAGATTTCAGATGTTGGATTTAGATCTCCTGTATTTGAATTCCAGCTTCACTTCTTGCTTGCATCAGGGGCAAATCCAATTTCTGGGGGGCCTAGAACTCATATACAATTTTAGAAGCTCCGTTTTAGACAGAAAATAAAAAATTAGGTACAGAGTCTTGGAAAAGGGAATATGCATGTAAGGGGCTCAAAAGCTTAAAAGTCATTAATTCCTCAGTAAGTTCGCCTCTACTTGCCATATAACTAAGGAAATCATTAATACTGAATCTTTCTGAGCCTGGATTTTTTCAACTGTACAATGGAGATAATAATTGTTTTAAATTGAGAGGATTAAATTAAATTACAACTAACAAGCTTTCCTCGTTAGCTATTATTATTACTACCTTTATTATTATTGTCAACATCATTATCATTATTCAGCCCCTACATTTTACAGCTGATGAAAACGGCAAAAAACTATCATATGGTTTGCCCGACGTCACACAACCGTGAGTTGGGAGATTGGGCCAATCGTCCCTCCTGACTCCTGCTCTACTCTCTCTCCCTGGCTCCATAGAAATAGCTTTTTGTACACCTTCCCCCATGCTCATGTCCCCGAAGAGTATGCTGGCATAGATAGTATCATAATCTTTGCCCCCAATATTTACTCTATGGCTATTAAAAAATGAAAGAGGTCGAAACAGCAGATATTAATTTGGTTGAATGTAAGCTTCTTTTTCATTTTTATATGTATATATACATTTCATTTATATATATATATATATATATAGGGTTCAGGTGTATGAAATAAGAAGCCATAATCATTAAATACAAATTTTCATCATTTGTGGATATTTCTAATTGGAAAGCTTAGCTTCCATCTTCATTTGGAGGAAGTGATGACTTTTTAAAAAAGGGTCTATGTAATCTCATTTGGGAGTGATTCCCAAATTCCCATATGTGCAGATTCTGTTAGGGACATTAGAAGATTTTCCTGGGAAAGGTCTGAGGAGCCAGCCCCAGGGGCTCCAGTCCACTGCTTGGAAATATGCACTGGATGACAGAACTTGGCTCTTCTCCACTCCTCTCATGGCTCCAGGGACGTGAGAATTTTTCCATGTTATCTTGACTCCGTGGAACTCTGTGCCTCAGAGCTGGTTTTAGCACTTTTAAAGCACAGATAGTGTTAGTTCCAACGTACCTGAGCATCTGTTTGGCAGCAACCCACACATATATTTTGGCTTGGTCATCAGGGCTCGGCAGTCTAAGCATGACTGGTATTGGACCCAAAGATGCTAACCCTTAAAATAAGTGCAATGTGAAGGGTAAGTAATATGTGATTCAGGGCTCTAAATCTTTGGCCTCTGAGTCTGAAGGAAGAAAAACACAACCTTAAAATAAACATTTTTATCACTTCTCTAATTTTCAAATGTGGCACAATTATAGGATTTTTGTGAAACCATAAGACAAACCATGTAGCAATCTAACAGAATCTACACATGTGTAGGACATAGATCAATGTAAATATTCCTGCCTCTGCTATTGACTGTAATAAGCATAGGTAAATTATTTAACCTGTAGCTCTTATTTATGTACAAATAAGAAAATGTTGTTTTGGAAGTTCTTAGAGAAAACATATCACTTGTAAACAAGGAGGTTATGAATACCTATGGTTTTTGTTATCATTATTAATATATCTATCAGAAATAATGTCATTAATGTTTCTAGCAGTGGGCTAGAAAACCACCGCTAATGTTTGCTTGTAGGATCTGCACATGGACATTCCTGGCTCATCCATCTATCGTATCTGCTATTTATTAAACACATATATAATATTAAACAGACATATAATAAAACAGAACAGTGAGGAGAACTGCAGGCACAGCAAAGCGCATCTGCCAAGGGGCCTTGTTCCTTATCTTCTCCATCTTTCAAGGTGGGCAGGGGAGAGATTGGTTCCGCTCTTCCTCTGAGCTCCACTCCTCTGCCCGGCCTCACCTGCAGGCCCCCTGCTCTGCTGGTTGCAGCAACCACACCTGTACACTGCAGCTTCTGCCTCACAGTCCCGTTTAGATGGTGTCCTCAGCATTCCAGTTTCCCAACTTTACTCACCAGAGATTCTTCCTGGCATCAGGGCCCAGCTCATCTGTCCTATTCTTTGTTTAACACCTTGTAATAGCTTGAGTTAAACAAGTATTAAAGTGTTAAATTCCTAGTAGACACAAGGATGAAAACACTGATCGTGAGGACTACCAGGCTTTTCCTTGTAAACTCTTTCTGTATAACATAAAAAGACATGAAGAACAATTTCTTGATCAGTAAAACATCAACACAATTTTTTTTATATCTACATGAATCTAAATATTATTTTCTATCAAGGCTCCTCATCTGAGCCTGTCACCATGTTAGTCTGTGTGCTGATATTCGCCAGCAGGTTCTTAACATTTACAAGCAGAATAGTGGGCGTGGGAACAATACCTTCTCAGGAATTGGAACAGTGATTCTCAACCATATCATTTATTCGACAAATACGTGCTAGGCACTGTTCTAGTCGCTTGGGATAAATCAGTCAATAAGATGACTCCCGACCTCCCACCCCCAAAATCCTTGAGCTCATGGCCCTTATTTTCCATTTTCCATACATATGTAAAAATATAGATGGATTTCTATACCTGCTTGCATCCTACAGACATCCCAGTGCTTTGCGTTTGGGATGCAGCAGCTTGTGTTGTATAGGAAGTAGAGTGCCTCCCGAGAAAGTGAAAGTTATATTACAGGCTAGCTTTTCAAACAGGATGGACTTTAGCAGCCCTCTCTTAAAATATGTGTGTGAGATAACTTCCATGTTTCTACAGAATACTAGCATGACATGCCTTTCATTTTGAGCAGGGTTGTGTCACTGGTCAAGAAATGCTACAATCCCAATTCAAGTTTGCATAGCAATATGAAGTCCATGCTAGCCAGAGTCACCATGCAGGACTTTTATTTATTTTTCTTGTGACTAGACAGAGTTCAAAAACAACTAAAAAGAAAAAAAAATTCACTGTCACGTTTCCACAACTATTAACTACTATATTATTGTTTCCAGTGGTAAGAATAAGAAATTCAGGAGTAGGCTTTAGACGAAGCATGGAGAATTGATTGCTTGGGAAATGAGGAAAGTAAATAATTATGCTTGAATTAAAAGAAAATAATACACATACACTACACAGGCTGATCTACGTCTTATGTATGTATGCATGTATTTTAGGAGTGCAGGAAATGTGAGTGGCGAGTTGGGGAAATGTAAGGTATCCCCTGGCTTCAGAACCAGTAATCTTTCAGACACGCTATAAATGTACAAGATGCTCCCCAGGCTGGATTTTGAAATCTCTGAATTAGCTGAAACAGTTGTAAAATCACATGGAGCCAGTTTACAATCAACTGCAAATCAAAGGAGGCTCTTATATGTTGTTTGTTCTAGCAGGCACCGGAAATGTACTGAACCTGAGAAATGTGCTTTTGATATCCCATTAACAAAATCTGCCTGCGATTACAACCTCCTACCTTTCCAATCTTCATTTTCCCTCCTTACGCCCATAATAGAGATAGTTAAAATCCTCAGCTACAGGAGCATCTACGAGGTGGTTTTCAAGACAGGCTGTGACGGCTCATTGAGCGCACCTGGGCTGTGTTCCTGGTTAGATCCTACCCACCTCCAGTCCTGACATCAGAACTGATTTCTGTCAGCTCTAATGTGCCTGAAAAATTTCTTTCAAGGCAGTTTCCTCTTCTAACACATCCCTGGGGAGTTTCCCCTAGGGGGTGTGAGGCAACGTTAGATTGTGACTATGGTAAGATATTCCCGTGTTGGAAGAGTTCTGCACGGAAAGCAGCACATGACATCTGTTGTTTTCCTTATATAGGGTATATTTCACACTGAATGATACTGGAACGTAACCCAGGACTGTCTTGACTCCCCTGCAGTCTTGTACTTCCTCCTCCTCATTGACGGCAGATCCCGAAACACTTAGTGACATATGGTAGCCTATCTGGGAAGTGTGCTGAATGCACTGCATTCGTTTTTTGACTCTGGAGTACTGTGTTTCATTTGGGGCATCATATATTTTAAAGGAGTATTGACAGTCTGGAACTCAGCCATCAGAAATCTTTTTTGGAACAAGGTAAGAGAAAGAAAACAATCACTGCATTCATATCTGCGTAACTAGTACCTGCACAGAAGACGGCTGCAAGAAAGGCGGAGTCAGCAAAGTGCCATAAGAAATCGTTTAAAGAAACTGGATGTGTTCAGCCTAAAGGGATCTATTATTATTATTATTATTATTTTGGGGTGGAGGGTAGTAGCCATGATTCAGGTGTTTGAAAGCCTGTCATGTGAAAATGCAAATTTTTTTCCATGTAGTTCCAGTCAGCAGAACTAGAATCAATCTGTGGGATTCATGGGTAAACAGATCTTTATTCTACATAACGAAGGTCATTCTGCTCGTTAGTTGCACAATGATAGCACATATGTGTACAAGCAGAAACCATAAAATCTTGCAGAGAAAACTCTTCACTAAGTAGTTGAGCCAGACCTGTAAAGATTCCTTCCAATTCAAATATCCTATAAATTTCTGAATTAGGAGTTTCTTGTTCTCTTTTCATTTTGACAGAGGATTGACAGAGGCTTGAAATACCTCTTTTTATTTTTCTTCTTATGCCCTCTTTATAGGATAATATAATTGAATCAATTTCGTGGCTTTAATGAAGGTGGAATTACATCCAATTTTTCTGAATTATTTTCTCTTTTGAAGTATATAATCCTAGATAAAGGAAAAGTTACATCAGCTAAATATCCATGCATCCTCATTGTAGCCTACCAACCTTCTAAGATTTTAACTGACCCTGGTGATCTTGTTAACTCCCTGTGTAGGGAGCTAACCTGTGGATTTCGCCCACCCAGCATCCATTCCCATTTCCTCTGATAACAGCACCCTCATTTTTCTTTGGGAGACGATGCCTCTCGCACTGTGTACAGCCTCGGTGGTTTCCTCCATCAGGAATTCTTGCCTCTCCCAGGCTAAGGAGTGGGAACTGATGGAAACTTGGCCAATTCGACTCTCTCTTGGAATTTGCATGTTGAGCACTATGACACAAGGACAGAGAAAGGTCGGAGCGGATTGTTTCACTGCAGCTCCGAGAAGGGAATGCCCTTAGTTCTTGTTTCCTGCACTCACATGCAGATGGTAAATTGATCTTACAAGTTGTGAATGTTTGTTATGCAGCCATATTGCTTGATTGTTAGAAAAGGAATTTGTGTCAAGATTTGGAATGTGTGACCTTGTGTGTTTTCAGTGAGAAAAGAAAACGAGATATATGCAGTGTGTACAATTAAGCATCTTTTGGGGAGAGATTTCCATGGGCTCATTTAACTAGAGGCCTTAGGGTGTGAGAATTCCTGCTTCCTGAAGTGTTGGAAAGTTAAGGTCAAATGCTGGATGTGTTTCAAGTTCTGAGACAATACCAGCCGATTTCAAAGCTGGTGTTTGTGTGTGCGTGCATATGTGTGTGTACAGAGCCGGGGAGGAAAGGCAGCCTCTAAAACTTTGCTTTGAAAGATGCCAAAACACTGAGCCACATATTTGTACGAGAGAGATCTGTGTGTTTGGATGAAACCTGCCTTTTTTGTAAACACTAGACGCAAAGAGGCCTACCTCCTTCTGCCCTGGTTTTGAACTTTTGTTCACATTAGCAACTTCCCTCACCTTGGCTCTTGAACTTCCCTTTGTAGTGAAATTCACAAGTACTGTGAACTGGCAAGAAAATGATGGAAAGAAAGGGTGTGTTGGGCCAGATCGCATTTTTCCTGAACACTCTGAAATATCAGGATGTATGGAACATGAGTCATCACTTTCTGTTGGAAACTTTCATGACCTTTACAGAGTAGGTCAAATTCCTCCCAAGCTGTGCTTCTTCACACCCCAGTGCATGACAGTAAAAGGGCAAATCCGAGGGAGGCAGAAGCATATTCATATTTTTTCCTGCAATCTGTTACACATTATTGTTTTTTTTGACACACTTTGCTTCACATGACAGTACTAATGGTGGAAACTAAGGTCAAGTGCGAGAGAGATTTCCCTGGCCTACCCAGCGTGACTGTTCAAACTCAGGCTGGGTAAACTCAGAGCCTGCTAGAATTAGGACAGCAGTGAAGGGGAGAGCGTTTTGCTGAGGACTTGGGGAAATAACCGAGTTATAGGGGAAGTCCCTGAGAAAAGAAGATCATATTCCAAACTGTGAATCCCACACACTTGGCAAACTTGGACTTGATGTGATATACAAGAACAAAACGGCCAAAAGTGTTGCTGCAGTGTTCTGGCCAGGTGCCATTTCATAGAGGGCCACGTAATTCTGCAACTGCCGTCCCTCGCTCAGGGCATCATGGTTTTGACTAATGATGTCAGTACAGAAGAACCTGAACTATCAAGAAAATTTCACTGTAGTGGCTCATTCCTGTAATCCCAGCTACTCTGGAGGCTGAGGCGGGAGGATCCCTTGAGCCCAGGAGTTCAAGATCAGCCTCGGAAACATAGCAAGACTCCATCTTTAAAAAAATAAATTAAAAAAATTAGCCAGGTGTAGTGGCTCACATCTGTTGTCCCAGCTACCTGGGAGAGTGAGAAGGGAGGATCACTTGAGCACAGGACTTTGAAGCTGCAGGGAGCTATGATTACATCACTGCACTTCAGGCTGGGTGACAGAGCAAGACCTCATCTAAAAAAAAAAGTTTATGTTGTATACACTATATTCTTAAGAATCCAGGAATTGGGGGTGTGGTATAAGGGAGCAGGCTGAGAAAGTTCATTGGAAAATCAACAGTTGAAGTATTTGGCCACGGAACAACTCAGCAATGTCAGCCCCCTTTTTAATTCTATTGGAATACTTCATCTTTCTAAAATCATTTAGAAACAAGGAAGTCTACACAGTGAATTCTTCTTATCCAAAATTTATACCTTTAAGGCTTTTGATCACTTTTTACCTTAACAGATTTCAATACTAATCTTTTAAAAATGAATTGCACACTTCTTTGCTTTCATAAAATATTTAGTTAAGATAACACAGCATTTTAATTTTTCTGTTTACTGTCAGATGCTGGACTGTCACTCCTCACAGCTGCCACGCCTGTCTTTAATAGACTTTGTCCCTGTGTCCAGTTTGCAGCTCCTGAATGGCAATAGCTAAAAATTCAACATGCCTAAGTTTAGAAGTTTATTTATGTTGGTGATATGTGTCTTCGAACAGGGCAGAAGAAACTCTAAGTCAAGTGCATGAACTTTAGTGAATGAGTTTGGTGACATGAATTCTGGCTTCTTGGAGACCTTTAAAATGTTTCTCAGGCCTTTTTATGTTCATCTTTGCTTCTCAGTGGTGTCCTAGACATTTGAATTTACCAGATTAAGTGACCCTCAGGTAAGTAAGGAGTCATTGGACTCGCTGCTCTTCAAAGGTTAGAAAAAGAATCAAACGTATCTATCGCCCAATTGGGAGTTGAGGTCAGCTGCAGAGAGGCTGGCAAAGTCATTTAAATTCAGCAGCTTAATCGCTATTCCCATGCTGGCTTTCTGCATGACTGCAGAGGAGTCTTCCACAGCGAGGATGGATATAGCAACTCGAGCAAGAGCAGCGGATAGTGCCTAAAGTTGCTGCGCATTGGGGATAGACTAGAAGTGCAGTGTTTGGATGAAACACACAAAACAGGAAGGGGCTCTGTGACTGAGACCACTTGCAAACCTGTGAATGACCTGTTCTTTGCAACTGTATTTATCAAGAACTCAGGTGCTCTGTAAAACTTAGAGCATCTTGGAGGTGGGTGGAAGTATCCCTCCACCCCCAACACTTTTATTTTAGAATAAGAAACCTAAGCTGTGAACAAGATTCTGTGCCCCTGAATGAGCTGGCACAAGAATCCAGAGTCTGTGACTCCAAAGTTGATGACATTTTTCCTATACTCTAATGCTTTTAAATGTAAAATGTTGTGTTTGCAACCAAAAGTTTTCCACTAGAAGCAAACTTATTGCTAGTTTCTGGATATGAAAATCCTGATGCAGTAGGTGATTTTTCACATTCATGCAAAAGATGGCAATTGATCATCTATGGCATAATGGCCAAAATGATTCAGAAAAGTTGTTTTTATCTTTTTTATCTATCAGTAGATGGCAGGAGATACCATGAAATCAAGATATAAAAAGGTACACAAATGATGGAATTCAGTCATTGTTTCTTGCATTACCTGGAAATATTGGTATCCAGGGTAGACAGGGTGCTGTTATGTTGGCACCCAGGGAGAGATCATTTTGAATGTGGATTTGAGTTCAATTATTAGCTTTCCCATTAATCTGGCAAGATTACAGTTGGTTTAAAACAATAGTCAAATGTTAGAACTAAATTTACTTTCTTTTAGAGAGACACCTGGAGAAATGATTCATCACTCATGTTGCTAGGATTAATGGGGCATTATAATTGTGTTAAGTGGATTCACACACCATGGAGGAATCCAGGAGTTTTTCCTATCTTATTTCTTTATTTTTTCTTCAAGCAAAGAAGAGAAAATAGAGTTAGGGAAATCTAGCATCATAAATGGCTTTACCCAAGATTCATGAAGATAAAGCACCACAGTTAAAAAATGCTAACTAAACACAAGAATGTTTTTAACCTGCCTTAATCTATTCTGGCCCCATGAGCTGGTATTTCCCTACCCAAATAGAGGTCATTTCATCAAGATTAAATTTGATTTTACATATTAGTTTTCCTGAAGTACAGAATTCTCTTAGCAGTTCTGGCCACATGTTTCCCTAATTGGGAGATTACAGAAAGGTGAAGTACCTGTGGAATTTCAAGAACTGAAATGTGCTGTCTTCAAGTGTGTTGTTCCCTTTTTATCCACTTGTTTCCACTTGACAATGATATGATTCTTCTCTATGATACAAAGCATTTGGAAAGCTCCAAATCCTAGCTACTAGACCACCAGGGAACTGATACAAAGCTTTTGGATCAGTTATTTAATTTTTTTTAACTCTTTCATTATTTAAATCTTATTTATTTATTTTTTTTCGTTTGGAGATTTTTTCAGAAAAAAAATCAATCTGTGTATTGATTTTTTTTTTTCTCTTAGACAACAACTTAGCTGAAAATCATCCATGGGTAGGAAGGCTAACTGCAAGAGCGTTTACGTGAAACTCAAGTCCTACCTCAATCTTGGTTAATGCCAGGCTGCAAATTATCCTAGGTGTGGCCTCGATGGCCCCCCATGAGGGGCTGTGGGCTGCAGAAAGCATTTAATCCCTGAAAACAGAACTGGTGCTGGATTTGTTTGCAAGTGGACCCTACTACTTTTTTCTCGTAAATTTATCCGCTGGGGGAAATCTTTTACTTACAATCACATTGTTTTTCCCTTTTTAAAAAACTCTAAATTGTGGCTAGTGCTAAAATATCCTGTTGAAGAATATAAAAAATAATCTTTTAAGTCTATGTACTACGGTGCCTGAAATTCCCATGTTTAAGAATCAGTCAGTGTTACTGAGCTTAGCACTGTGCTGCTGCACTGTGGGAGATGCTCGTCTGAGTCAGGGTGCAGAACTTGTCGGTGTGGGACACTAGGCAGAACTAAGCAGTCGGCCACAGGGCATAGTGTAGCCTGAACACTCTTGTTACAGTGGTTTTGTCATTTATTGTACGCTGTAAATCTACTACTCTTCATTTATTTTATCGTTCAGTAACACCCTCTTTCATACTCCAAAGTGACGATAAATTACATGGTCATTCTGTTCCCTGGTTGTGTTTCTCTCCACTTCCCTTTCAAAAAAGACTCTACTTTCCTGTTTTGTGTGGACCATTATCTGCTGAGCTCAGTTGCTAAGGATGCAGGACCATATTCTTTCCTGTCTAAACTTGTTTACAACAAAAAATTTTTATAAATTCTTCCATTCAATAAATTATAAATGATTGATAAAGGTTAAGTACTCTCTCTCCTAAATGTATATTTATATTAATAAAAAATAAACTTTTTTTTTTTTTTGAGACAGAGTTTCACTCTGTTGCCCAAGCTAGAGTGCTGTGGCATCAGCCTAGCTCACAGCAACCTCAAACTCTTGGGCTCAAGCGATCCTTCTGCCTTAGCCTCCTGAGTAGCTGGGACTACAGGCATGTGCCCCCATGAACGGCTAATTTTTTCTACATACATTTTTAGTTGTCCAGCTAATTTCTTTCTATTTTTTTAGTGGAGACGGAGTCTTGTTCTTGCTCAGGCTGGTCTCGAACTCCTGAGCTCAAACGATCCACCCCAGCCTCGGCCTCCCAGAGTGGCAGGATTACAGGCGTGAGCCACCATGCCCGGCCAAAAATAAACTTTTAAAGCCAATGAAATACACCCCTCATCAGATAATTGTTGAGCATTGGGAAGGGTTTGAGACTTTATTCTACTTGCAAGCCAACAAGTTAGTTTGTCACATTTTCGTGGATGCTGGCAGAAGATATAGACTTTTGGGTCCGAGATAAGAGGACAATTTACTACTTACAGCAATATTAGGAGGCAAATATTGGTCCTCATTCTCACAGGGTGATGTAAAGAAGGCCAGGCGACACCTGCACATGCCGTGGGTTGTGTTACAGGAGGGGAATCTAGAACTCAGTGAACTAGAATCTGTTATAATGGGCAATAAGCATGTCTGCCCTTTTGCTTTGAAGGGAGACGGTGTATATTCCGAGACTATTCACTAAACAAACATACTAGAGAAGATCAAGAATAAAGACATGCAGTAATATGAGAGACCTACAGAGATTTGTTCCCCCCCCAAAATTGCAGATCAATAAAAACACTGGGAGAGATCATTATAAAAATTCATTTTTGGCAAATTTTGTCTTACTAGAGGCAATCACAGACTTTGCTTATGCATGGATCTGACTTCAGTTTTCCAAATTATTCTGAAAAGCTAGTCTTCCTACTTTATGTATATTTCTAGTTATAGATATATAATTAAGATCTTATTTTTCCCTGATAAGAGAGTAATGCATGGCCATTATGGAAAATGCAGAAAAGTAAAAAGAAAAGTATTAAAATCATTTGCAATTTCATTATTCATAGGTAACCTTTATTAAAATATCGGCTTTTTAATGCCTCAATATATATTTCTTTTTTTATACAAAATTGGGACTATACTGTGTACTATGTAGTATCTTGATAGTTCTTTTTTTGTGTATTGAAAACATTACTGCGAGTCATGAACTGTTCCTTTAAATTATGATTTTAAAAATAATTGCATAATATTCTATTATAGATGTAACATTTTTTAAAGCAATTTTTTCAGTGTTAGAAAATTTGCTACCAGATACTATTATGATGAATATTCTGGTATATAAATGCCTTTTAGTGCCTTTGGCTACATTCCTATAAGAAGGATTACTTGGTTAAAGTGTCTAGTTTTATTTTAAGGTTCTTGATCTTTATTACCAGACTATTTTCAAGAAAGATTACATCAATTTATACACATGGCACAATATTATGATCACTTTTCTCCACACATCTTTGTCATCATTGAATGTTTTAATTTTAAAAATCTTTCAATGAAATATTTAAAAATATCTTTTTCCTGCAACTTAATATTTCTTTGATTATTAGTGAGGAGGAAATTGTGTTAATTGATCATTTGTATTTGTTGTTTTATGAATTATCTGTTCATGTTCTTTGCTCATTAGTCCAGTAATGTTTAAGTACTTTTCTTACTAAAGAAAACTTTTCCAAAAACCCTCCATGTAACATTGTGTGTATTAGAATTTTGTAAAATATTTCCCCAATATATTGTTTATTTTTAAATTATACAGATGCTATTTTTAGACATTTGGAAGCCAAAAATTATCTAGTAAAATAATTAACAATTATCTATATGTTTTCTTCTATTGCTTAGGAATTCTTATTCACTCAGGGATTAAATATTTATTCCAGTTTTTCAAGTATTTTATGCTTTTTAATATTTAATTTTTAAAATCTATGTTTCTAAATGCATTTTGATAAGTGGTACAAACAAGGACATTTCCCTGATAAATAGTCAGTTTCCCCTACAGCGCGTGGGCTCTTCCTTACTCAGTTGTTCATGGTAATTTCTTGGTCATGTGCTAATGTTATAAATTTTAGGATGTCTATAAAATGTTGTGTTTGAAGTGTATTTTCTCTTCCTTCACAAATTTATTACTGAATAGCAATCTTGCTTTGTATATAGGCTACATCTTGATACACATCTATTAAGGACTGGCATAGATATATTAGAAATATTTAATTTCATATATTGATAAGAACAAATAAAATAGCACAATACTTATTGAAATTCCAGCATATGTTCCAAAATTATAACAAGAATGTTTTCCAAAATTTAATAAAATATTTAATGGTAAAAAAGATCATGTTTTGGAGTTTTTTCTCAGTCTTGCCTTATTTATTTATTTATTTATTGGGACAGAGTCTCACTCTGTTGCCTGGGCTAGAGTGCCGTGGTGTCAGCCTGGCTCACTGCAACCT
Organism: Avahi laniger; assembly: GCA_963575035.1. Taxonomy (NCBI): domain Eukaryota; kingdom Metazoa; phylum Chordata; class Mammalia; order Primates; family Indriidae; genus Avahi; species Avahi laniger. The sequence continues at coordinate 16,980 of CAUYSK010058281.1, forward strand.
CAAACTCCTGGGCTTACGTGATCCTCCTGCCTCAGCCTCCCGAGTAGGTGGGACTACAGGTGCATGCCACCACGTCTGGCTAATTTTTCTGTTTTTTGTAGAGATGGGGTCTCAGTTTTGCTCAGGCTGATCACGAACTCCTGACCTCAAGCTATCCTCCTTCCTTTGCCTCCCAGAGTGCTAGGATTACAGGTGTGAGCCACAACGCCTGGCTACCTTTTTAAAATTTTTTTTCCTTGCTCTAGGTGACAGGGTCTCACTATGTTGCCCAGGTTGGACTTGAACTACTGGGTTCAAATGATCCTCCTGCCTTAGCCTTTTGTGTAGCTGCGACTATATGTGTGCACCACCACACCTGGCTTAAACATTCTTAATTTGTTGAATTTTGGGTCAGTAAAAGCTTAAACCATTTTCTTGCAGTGTGAAATAACCTTTAATATTATTCAGTTGCTACCAATTTAGAGAAGAAAATTGCTCCTTAGTTGCACAGTGCAATTTTTTGTGTGATAGTGTTGGAGATGGGGGGATTTCCTTCAGAAACATCTTACACTCTTTGGCATTGGTGTTGGTGGGGAGAAATAGAGAAATAAGGAAGGATTGAACTCTTACTTTTTTTATTTTTCCCTTAAGAGCCAGAGCACAAAAGGCAAAGCCTGGTTTCATGCAAGATCAATGGGGGTGAGTTATTCTGACAGAAATTTGCCATCCTTCACTGACCATGTGGTACTCTGGATAATAAATATTTTAAGCCAGTACATTACTGGTAATGTATTAGGTAATATGAAATAATGAAAACAATACAAAAGTCTAGAGATGAAAAAGACTGGTGAAATAGAAGGTCTAGGTAAATGTTAGGTACTTTCTAGAATTTTACTATTATAGGCTAGTGGAAGAGAAGAACATGGTTACTATGCGGAGCTGAGCATTTTTGTTTCTTTTTAAATTGTTTCCCTCCTACTTTCCTGAAAGGGTGATACTTTTTCCCTCAAAAGAAAAAAAAAAACTCAGAAATACCTTTTTTTGTTGTTGTAAGTCTGGCATATTGTTTTATTTCTATTTCTATTTCATTTCCATTTCCTTCCAAATCTAGACAATGCATTTACATCTCCAAGTTCAGATGTTATTCACGAGGATCAATGCTAAAATTACATTCTAGGCAGAATACAGAAATACTCGTGTCTGTGAATCTCATTCTCAACATATTCAAGCTGTTATTTTTTAAAAATCCTAGTGGGTCACCAGCTACTGAAGCCAGTATTGCTTCCGAGATGCCGTGGATATGAGCAGCATGTGCTCTGACCTCGGAGATCAGTAAGCATCACAGGGACTAGGTCTTTAGAACGAGTGCATTTCCTAAACGTTTGAGGGTGGTGACGATCTGGATAATTCCCCTGCCCCACAGAGAACGAGTGGAGTCTAATGGCAGCTTTGTTGAGACACTGGGTGAAGAGCCATGTTGAGGAGACACCTGTGGTGGGACAGACAGACAGAGGTGTGTTAAGGCGAAGAACAAAAGGGATGCCAGGCCCAGGTTATCAGAGGGCCCTCCTGGCTCTGCCAACTCAGCTCTGTGTAAGTCGCTTGACCTCCCTCTCATTTTCCTCATTTGTAAAGCGGATAATATTAATCATTGCACCTGTGAGCTTTGTTCTGAGGATTAAACGAGCTAATCTGTGTAATGTACTTAGGACAGTGACTGGCACATAATAAGAACTTGATATAAATGTATGTTAAATCTTTAAAATAAACTTCTTGGAAAAGAGATGAAGGCAGGAAAGTGACAGCCAGGCCGGTGGAGTCTCCAGAGGCCCAAACGGACCTGAAATGGAGGATTCCGGGTTGGGAAAAGAAGAAAAATTGGGTCTTTAGAAGATTCTGCCAGCCACAGTCAAAATTTACGTTCACTTCAGAGTGATCTAAATTACGGGAGTGAAGCGACCTGTTTGGGGTGAGAAAGAAGACGGGGAGGCTGAGGTCCAGCGAGAGGGAGACCTTGAGAGGCCATTTCTTTTGTCCTTCCTTTGATATCCCTGACGTTGATTGTGCATGTTTTTAAGACATCTCAAATTCCTTCTGAAAGTAGGTTTTGAAGTACTTGTTAGTAAAGTGAAAAAGAAGTCCAAGTACTAAATAAATAAAAAAAAACAAGTCCTGACAAAGAGACCACAGTCGGGCTGAAGAGGAGGTGGATTTCGAGACGCTGGGGTAACACTACTGCTTCCTGGGCGCACCGAGAGGACGTGGCGATGGGCACACCCCTCATCTTGGGGTGCTGGGCTCAAGGAAGGGGAGTTACAGACGAGTTCACCATGGCGGTTCACGAGTGGGGATTTTGAATACATATGAAGAACAATTTACTTTTAATTTAAGTAGGGATGTTTTCAAAATAGTGGGTGATATGATGATATGGGTTAGACAGAATCAGAGAGAACAGAAGAGGAGAGAACGTGAAGAACTATTTTAAAGCTGGGGTGGCTTTGCCCTCTGCAGCAAACATTGAGAGAGGCAGTGACTACAATCTGTCGCCTAAAGGGAACCACTGATGGAAATACTGTTTCCAATGATAACTCTTGGTAGCAGTGAAAGTATGTTTTTAAAGTAAATTTGGAATTTTCCTCAATGCTGCTTCATCAAAGACAAATGATCCTCTTACAATATGTCTAGTTAAATAAAATAATGGATGTGAAAGGCTTTGTAAAACATTAAAGTGCTATATAAATGGAAGGTGTTATCATCGTGTACCGTGTGTTAAAAAACACGCAGTAAAAACAGATTATTTTTGTGGACTAAATAGTCAAATATGGGCTGCACGACAGCACTGTGAAGAGGAGTCATAATTGATGAACGACCGTGCCGGAGAGGGTTGATTAATGCATGCATGCTAACCTGCAAGAATATCGCTGGCAGAATGCGACAGGTTTTTGTTTTGTTTTCTTTCTTTGCCCTTTTCTCGTTTAAATTACTTTTCAGTGAGTTAAAGTCATACTTATCAAATTTAATGATAAGACAAATAGGGTAGAGGGAGCTAACATATATCAATCTTAGAAAGTATACTGCCATGTGAATAAACCAAGCTTCTAATAGGCCAGTAACTTGCCCAAGACCTCTTGTTTAATAGTATTAATAGACAGTATTACAGTATGTGAGTAACCTAATCTTTAGCTAGACTAATAGCTTGCCCAGTACAGTGACAGAGCTTGAAACTGGGTAACATGAATCAAGAGTCTGTATACCTAAACCATTTTTCTTGATTATTCATTCATTTATTTAACAAATGCAAAGCGCTCACACTTACATGAGAGACCAATCTGAGTATTATACAAAGGTTACTCACCTAATCCTTATAACAACTCTATGAGGCAGATATTATTATTATTTTCATTTTATAGCTTAGAAACTGAGGCACAGTTAGTAACCTCCCCAAGATCACACAGGTAGGCAGTACATTCAAAATCGGGCAGTCTGGCTGGGGAGTCCCTTATGCCTCAGGAACCAGAAAGTCTTTGAGGTTTCAAAGGAAGCTGTGAGCATCTATGATTCAGTTGATGCTCTTTTGACCTACCTTGGAGCATCCATGCCTAAAGACATCTTTGTGATGCCACACAAAATCCAGTCCTAGCCTCTTAAATTCTTGTCTATGGTTCTTAGTGCCAGATAGCATTCCCTTCTGCATAAAATACATTCTTATTCTCATTACATCTCCCCATAAAACTTTCATCAATTTGAAAATTGTAAAATGCATTCCTTTTTATGCAGACATTTAATCTATGGTTAAATGACAATTGAGCAATATATCCTTCTGCATACCCAACTACCATCCCAACTCTGCAATTTGAAAATAAATTGACGATCCTAAAATTGGCATAGGTTTTAAGGAAATGGAATATTCTCAGTCACAGACTTTAGAGGATGTTTATCTGCAAAGTCAATTATAGGACACACTTCGGCTTGTTCAACAAATTCTACTTAAGAGGGGTTTCAGACAGAACCCCTAGCTTAGCAGTTTGAATTTTTTTCAGTGGACAAATATTGTGTTCCTTTCTTATGTGCATGGATGAAACCAGAACTTTCAACCTCTGAGCCTCTCAACTTCTCACTTTCAGAAACACTGAAGTTTAAAATATAAAGGTGTTGTTTTTGCTTTACACCCAAATGTCAGAGCTAGATATTCTGATTTTTCTTGATTGGCTCCAGGTGATGTTAAGTGGAATGCAGGAAATTATCAAAATCAATCTATCTTCAAAAGCTTGCTTTGAAATTACAAGTTCTGAATTCAAATGTAAAATTACATTATTTTTATTCTAAGTTCCCATCCATGATTTTTTATAGCTCTCTCTACCAAGGAGCAAGTCAAATTGGTAAAACAGCAATTTTTTTCCCCTCTAGAAAGGTGATTTTTAGAGCCTTAATATTTTCCAGGGAAACACAGTATTTCTTAAACAATCTGACTCTTGCTTGCTTTCTAAAGGATTTAATTACTAACTTTCTGAAGGGTTAAGAAGAGAAATTTCCCCAGTTTGACACATTGGCAAAGTAACTTACATTGTCTATTAAAAATAAAATGCAGAGCATGAGTCATAGCTAAAGAATGCAGCTAACACCGGGAACAATGATACATAGCCAATGATAACCATTAAAACATTGAGCTATTCCAAGACAGCCAACAGAACACTTCCAAGCACTGGAAGAGCAAGGATCCTGATCAAAATCCAGATCTAGTAGAAATTGGCATAATCTAGAAATCAAAATAAAATACAGAGTAATCAAAAATATATAATGTCTTGCTACACAAAACGTGATTGGCAGATGACCGCATTGATGTTTACCTGGGCGTTTGTTAGACAGGCAGAATCTTAGGCTACGCCCTAGACCTTCTGAAGCAGAATCTAATATTTAGCAAGATCTTCAGATGATTTATATGCATATTAAACTTTGAAAAGAACCACTTTAAAGTATTTTTGTGAATGGAATTATGTGAATAATTTCTGTTTTCCAAAAACAATGTCACATATTGAGAGATAATGGTCATCCTTATTTTGCAGTGGGCCCATCACCTTATAGTGGGAAAATTCTCATATTCTATCACTCTGGAAAGATAATGACTGAAAGAGAATTATTTTTCCTGGAGGTACAAAAAGCAGTTATAGGGGAAGAAATAGCAGCTCATCACTTTCAGTAACAACAAATGCCAACTTGACCTGCATTGTTATTTCTGACACATCACTGTGCATTTCTCATCACATTATGCTAGTGGATTCTTTTCCTTCCTTTTTTTATTTTTGGGTCAGAGAAGGAAACTGACCTAGAGGTTGCTGCAGGCATTTGGAAATACGGTCTTCCTTGTCTTTTCCCTTCCATCTGCTGCTGCAGTTCTTGCCTGGGTGATTTTAAGAGCTTATCAATCATGTGACTGTTGAGATACCCAAGCCATCAAGCAAGCACCTCTCCCATGACACAATAACTTGTGTTAACAGTAAAATGAAACTGTGATAGGAGGAGATGTGGAAAAAATAGGAATCAGAGTGGTGCCCTGAAGGGGTGAGGGAGAGGAGGAGGGAGCCGAGACTAAGTGAGGAGAGCTATATCCCTAAGTCACGTGGATGGATGTGGCGCAAACAGGTCTCAGGCACTGCTAGTGATGGGGAGGAAATGGCCATCAGCCACTGCCTCTCCTTCTTGGCCACCTGAAAGCACAGACAACATCTGCGACCACATTTCCTTATTTAACGTCTCAGGGAAGGTTTATGCTTAATTTACCAGGGAAAAAGACAAGACGGGGCTGTTAGGCACAAAGACCACATTATCCCTTTTAATGGTTCAGGTTAGCTAGAGGAGTAGAGGCGTGCAGTTGGCTTTCTAACCTGGGAACCATTTTAGCTGTGAATGGAGAGACCTGGAGTCCCAAAGCCCGGGTGAGAATGCCCACTGTGACAACATCATTAACTCCATCAATCAAATTAGTTAGAACACGGCAGCAATTCACTCCTCATCCTGCCTGGGGAGGTTGACATGGTAGCTGGGACGTCTGAGGAACCCCAGCTCACTTTGCTCTTCATAGTTTTTGAATAATATGATTGTCAGGGTCAATTAATAACTCGCAACTCTGTAGGCTAAACTTCTGTAAATCAAGAGGGAAACATTCGGCTAATTCAGACAGGAATAAGCACCCTGTGAATGCTGTCCTCAGACTTCTCTTGTCCTTATGAGATTCACATTCACAGCGTACGGCTCGTTCCTGCCACTGCCATCTCTTGCCCGCCTGTTCTGGTCTGTCCTGTTGTTGCAGTCTTCTAATTGTTCTCTCAGATTCCACCCTTGCTGCCGTCAGTCTGTCCTCCACTTGGCAGCCAGAATACACATCCCAAAATGTAAGTTAGGTCCTGCCACTCCTCTGCTCTAAACCTTGCACTGTGTTCCCGTCGTAGCCGAAGGAAAGTCCCCAGTCCTAACTCTGGCAGAGAAGCCCTGAGGACGTGGCCTGTCGTGCTTCTGCCCTCGGGCCAGCACTCTGGTATCCATCTCCTGCCTCCTTCTCCTTGCCCAGCCGTTCTTGGCCCTCTCCTCCCTCCACAGTACCAGACAGACCCTCCCTCAGGGTCTCTGCCTGGATTGTAATTCTCTGAGACAGACACTTAATTTACCCTTCACTTTCTTTAGGTGTCTGCTCAAATTTACCTTATGAGGGAAATTCCCCTGAACACCTTCTATAGCGCCTATGCTTCAGTACTTACGTAATTTGAAACCATCTGGTGTGTTATACATTTGTCTTTTTCAATGTACATCTCCATCAACTACAATATGACTCTGCGGGAGAGGAGATTTTGTTTGTTTTGTTCACTGTGGTTTCCCCAGTGCCCCAAAGAGTGCCAGAAATATACCAGGAGCAGTGCTCAGTTGGTGTTTGTGAATAAGCGATTTCCAAGGCTTGTTTGCACATCGGGTGCTCTGTGCATTTTCTCACTCTCTTTGGCTCACGAGTACTTTTTTACCGTTCTGCTTTTGTTTGGGTTTCTTCCTCTGTCTGAGCTGTTCTTCTGCTTCCCCAGATCTTCATATTTAAGTCTTACCTTTCCTTCACGTCTCACCTCCGCCAGGAAACCTTCCCTCATTCTGGTCTCAACGCTGAACTCACCTCTCTTCTGATCCCTCAGAACTGTCTGTGTTTCTCATGTCTCTGTCTTGTATTAGCATGATTCGTCTCCATGGACTGGAAGCCTTAAAAGGTGGGACCTTGTCTGATTTATCTTTATCTTCTGACCCCCCACAAACTCTTCTTATTGCTTTATATGTGGAAGGTGCTCAGTGCACATTTGGTCAGTGAGTATTGCTGAATACATTCACTTGACAGTACCGTGTTGATTTGATGCTGTGGTACCTGGATAGGGAATGGTAGTAGACTGCTCTCATAAGTCCATTTTTCCAAAGTTGCCCTTGATGAATTTTTTGTTTGGTGTTTTGTGTGTGAAAGGGGATAGAAAAACATTGGCTCTTGGGTGTTATTTTGCTTTAGTTTAATAAGGGCTGAAGAGAAAACATTCATGCAGAAGACAAAATACCTCAATAATCAGAATATCGTCATCTTGTCCAAGTGTCTCACTCCCCATTTGGGTTAGTAACTAGGGAAAAGGCTCCCATTACAGAGAATTCTGTTAGCATCTTTCACTGCCTGAAAAACCTTTTCCCCCCATCTTTGTGATGAAACCCTTTCCTCTATCCTACCAGGGAGAATCAGGAACAAGAAGTAGCTATGCTTAGAAGTAGACACCTGTTTAAAAACCCGATTTTTCTTAGCATGGATTTTCAACTCCAAACTGTCAGGATTCTGCGTTAGAAGTTCACGGTGTACTTCTCTGTTTAACAGCTGGTCTAATTGGGCAAGTTTTGCCTTGGCGACATTAGGGCTCATTAGGCTTTCTCTTATCAGTGGTATAAGCTGTGAGATTTCAACCAAGCAGAGGGTTTAGATTCTAAATGAGAAATATAGATTAGCATTTCACATAATGAAATAATGGACTTTAGTGTTACCTTTCTAGTGACAAAAGCAGGAACTTAAATCCATTGTAGGGTTCCTTGCTTAATCAATAAATAAACAAGAGACACAGAAGATTTATTTCTTCTGTGGCTACAAACACCATCATTTTTCTTAATTATCCTTAGGTTGCCTTTCCTGCTTTCAGATTCTTTGTAAGTAAAAAACTCTCCACACTAAGGAAGGGGCATCAGATCTCTTTTTTTTTTTTCTCTCTCTCTGTCTTGTATATACAGAGAGTTTTGCCTTTTTGCTGCAATACCTACATTTCTTAATAAAAACCTAATAAAGTCAAAGGTTTCACAAGGTTGACCAGGCTACTTTAGAGGCCAGAGGTTTCAGCTGAGGAGGAGAAATATCAAAGCAGCTGTAGGAGAGAAAACAAATAGTTTGAACTTTGGATCCACAGATGGTTATGTCTGCCAACTGTTATGAGCCAATGAATATCTGGCCTATCATTTGTCATATTTATTGCAGTACATAATGCTGTAATTTCTCATGGCATGGTTATTTATCTTGCTGTGTTCTCTGAACAGCTAAAATTGCAGCCATGTTGGAGGATATGTATACCTTTTAAGTTTCATCTTTAAATAGCAGTCATGCAAATTGGCACAGGCCTGCCCATCTAAGGACTGTGATTATGAATGTTGCAAAAGCAACAAGTTGTCAGATTATGGAAAATTCTGACAACAGTTGGAATTGTGCTTCTAGTCGTGCTGCTGCGTGCTTAACTACAGAGATTAAAGGGAGCAGAAACACTCCCCTGCAGTTTACTTCCCCTCAAAGGTGGCAAGGTGGCTTCCTAGAGTGGCAGCTACTAGAGTCGTGAATATCCAATTTGGAGGCCTCTCTGGAGCATGCAGAGACCCCTCCAAATTTAGAGAAAGGAAAGGGGCTCTGGGAAGAAGAAAGGTTGGGGGCGGGAGGAAGAAGTCATGAAGTACTCAGTCACCGATTTCTGACAGCAGTCATGGGGGCACCGTGACATCAAAGGAGCAGCAGGAACACCTGTCTTTACTGGCACCTCTGCCGTTGGCAGTGGTGAGTCAGTGATGAAGACCACATGGTGCCTGGTGACAGAAGGTGTGACTCACAGGTGGGCAGAGAGCATCTTCAGGGTACTGTTGCTCACCCGGCACATTGCAGTATCCGTGATGAATCACAGGGTCCAAATGGGGGTTGGAGTTGGGGCAAATTTTTGTGCACATTGGAGCCTGCACGAATGGCAGATGTGAAAATGTGGGTGCCTCCCACCCATACCGGATTATTTGCATTGATTTCCTGGGGTGTGAAAACTCACAGCCTGTTACAGGTCACTCTATGGTTTATGTTAAAGGGCTATTGGGCACTCAGACACTTGCAGAACAAAGACAACCTCAAATCTCACTTTAGCCATTGCTTTTCCTCACAATGGTTTCAATCAGAAATGTTAACAATTATTATTCCTGAGAGTCCTAAGACCTATCTCCTCTTCCTTTCCCTGCAAGGCAGTGAAATGGCCCTGCAGTGTTTAGCAGAAGAAAGAAGAAATCCTGATGTCATTTTAATTTGGGGTTAGTGTTAAAAGTCAGAAGGTGAAGACATCAAAATCCTTAACCCCTGCTTACCCACTCTAGTCTTGCCTCTTGGCACCTTTCAGTTCCTGAAAAGGGTGATCTCTTCTGCCTCAAGACTGCACAGCCCAGACTCTCCTAGGCAAGGTAACTCAGGAGAAAAAGAGGCTCTAAAAATGTAATTCTGATGGTATAATTCTGAATCATTCCCTTTCCTCACGAGGAAACACAAAGGGTGGAATCTGTGAAGGCTCTCAGGCTGGCTGAGGACCAACCACTTGGATTGTCTTAAGTTTAAAAGGCTGTGCTCAAAGACAGACAGAATGAGCAGATGACCTAACACAGACATGAAATACACACAGGAGCCTGCGTGAAGGGAGTCAGAAAGGTTAAGACTCAGAAAGAATGGAGACCTTTGAAAAATACCAAATAGGACAAGAAGCTTTTAAAGTTATCGTCAGTGCTTAGTGCTTGGAGTGGCTGTACAAGGTCAATGGACAACAACAAAAAAGCCACTATTTCGAGTCCTCTTTTGCATCTGTCTCCTAGGTTAGGCAGAATGCTTTTAAGACTAGGCAGGGTGGAAGAATAATTGGTAAGAAAACTGCAAGGCCAAGATATGTAAAAGGATCATCAGAGAGCACTGTTCAGATTTCCAAGTCCAGACACCTGTGTCTCGTTCCTAGGGAGACACGAATCACTGTGGATAGCACTTGAGGGAGCAGAGACAACAGGGAAAATGCTAGCAGCCCCAAATGGAATAAATGTCCCCATTTGCAAGAAGGGAGAGTATATTATTAAACAAATGGTTTGTGTATGTTTAAAAAGGAAGCCAAGTTAAGAATGAGCACCGTAGTGAGGGAAGAAGGTCACGGAGTTAAGGAAGTCTAGTAGAGCGGCAAAGACAAAAGCCAAATGTGTTGAGAGCAACGTCGAAGGTAACATGCACAAACTCTAGTATAGGCAATCTGCGCACAAAGAACAAAAGTCCTTAACACAAAGCAGCAATTCCGTTGTTGTTTTAGGCCTTGATTGCAGATGACAGGGGAGATGTGTGGTTCTTCTAAAAAGTCTCTCCAAGCAGGTCTCTTCTACCCCTTTACATACAGCCTGCCTTGGGAAGTGCCTTTCTGGGCTATGACTCTACTCTTTGTCCTTCCTTTCTATTATCTATTATCTTGAACTGAGAAATAGATAGAAGGGTTATTTATATTGTGAAGGCAATTAAGATGGAGTTGTGAAAGGTCTGGATAGCAGCTGTTTGTTGGAAAAGCAGCTGAGAGAAGACTTGATACACGTTTGCTTCCTGGACCCCTTGGGCAAGCTAATGCCTCTGATCTTTGCTTTTCTTATCTTGGAAATGGGAACAATGACTTTGCCACAATCAGACCTCTCTCCTCTCCAGACTCCTGCCCACTCCCTTGCTTTCTTTGGCCTTTTCCTGGGCTTTCCATTAATTTTACTTTTGGCTTATTACATAGCATATTTGACCAGATTCATAGGCATTTTGTTTCTTGACCACTCTAAATAAACAGCAAACTCTTTTAAATCACTGACCTATGACAAGAAATGAAAATACAACAGAAATTCAATCAGAACATGTCTGGTCTAATTGTCTGCTGTTCAAACTATTGCAAACAATCTCAAGGTGCCCTCCTGGTGCTGCAATCCCTCATAGCAGTTTACGCCCTACATGGGACAACTGGAAGACGCTGACAGAAAAGGGATGCAGGTTCTAGGACGAGCTTTGCCACTAATTAGCAATGTGACTTTGGACAAATCTTTTTACATCCTGGCACTGTTTCTCCATCAGCACAGTAAATGGGTTGATCTGTAGTATCTCCCAGGTTCTTTCCAACTCCAGAATTTTAAAAGGCCCATGATTTCAAGCCAAAAACTATATTATGGAATGTGGTGACAGCATGTATAAGTGCAAGTTAATTAAGGAAATGGCATTGGATTTATTTTTTTAAATTGGCTTTCACAGTAATAAATCATGGACTAAAGATACAGAGAAGAGAGATCATTTAATGTGAGTGTTCAAGGAAGCACAGCATATTTTAAACAATGGTTCAAAATAACCTTTCATTCTCTGCCCTTATATTTTCCCTAATGGATGGCATAAAATGGATACTCAGGCTGAATAGTGGCTTTCATTCCATTTTAAGTCACCCAGTCATGTTGTGTCCTGCTGCTTTCCACGTAGCTGACGTTGCAGGATGCAGCGCAATGCAGGATGAAGAGTTAGAGATGTGACATGGCATGTCGGAAACAATACTTGCTTTTTGCAGATCAGTTATCATTTAAAGTCTGGTATTTAGAAACATCCTTGGATAATTCAATATCTCTGTGTCTCTGGTAGGGAAGATGTCAACCTGAGTTAATTTTCTTGCTTATCAGATATGATGGGACAAGATGACATTAAAATGGTTGAAAGGAACCATCCAGAATGCATATTAAAAAAAAATCAAATGAATCTTTAAGGAGCTTAGGAATTGCTTAGATTGATTTTCTGCAACCACAGAACTCAAAGAATAAATGATAATTGTCACAGATCGTTGTCCAGGATAAACCCAGATATTTCACATTGTTATCCTTTGTCCTGATGCATCACAGTTGTCTGTGACATTGCAGTTGTCTGATTTTGACTGAAGTCCAATCTTGTGAAGGGATAAATGCTCTAAAGTGACTCTGGCTTACTCATTTCTTTTTCCCCTGAGTTTACTTCGTTCCACCAATGGAGTACAATGGAGTCATAGTATCATTACTGTCCCGGATTTTACAGGCTCTTGCTGATACCAGCTTAAACCATATCCTGTGCTTCCCTGAAATGATAATTCCAGGAATTCCCACATATGACGATGTGTCCAGTTGAGTGTTGTGTGGCTATTCTGCTCACCCAGTCAGGCACTGCGCGGTCTCCTGGTGGGCACATGAGGGAGGTGACAGAGCCCTCTCAGTGGCCAAATTGCAGGACGGTCTGTGGCAAACAAGGGGATGAGGTCTTTCTCCTACTTTGTGTTGGAATCTTTTAAGGTGTATCAACATGGCACTATTGGTGCGTCTTTCCATATGTGGTTTCATGAAACAAGACATTGGGGTTTTACCTACAGCCCTCTCTCTTCTTGGCACCAGGCAGGCATCCAAAGGGAAGGAATGGGAAGAGGTGAGTGCCGGCCTGGGTCCTCTCTTCAGCAACCAAGGCACTGTTTTGGGATTATTTTTATTCTCTTAGCATGACTTTCCCTGGAAATTCTTCATCCTCTGAAGCAAATAAACTTCTGTCAGGTCTTTCTTACTAGTTTGCCTAAGATGTCCACGTAGAATTATCTGAAATACAATGGCAACATAGCTCAGATTGGGACTTCTGAGACTGTTCATTCAACAAACATTTCCTGAGCACATTTTATATATGAAAAACTCTCTTTCCCCTTTATTCCTTTCCTCCATAAATAAATTTTTTTCTTTAGAAGATTGGTTTAAATTGAAGTATTGACATTTAGGACTCCTCTTAACAGAGACCACGAAGCCATTTTCAAATAAAACACAATTAGCAGAGAAGGAATGTGCCTTTGGAATATGGGTTTCTCTAGCCAATGCCTTTATGTACACAAAAGGCTATTATTAAACAACTTTGATTTAACTGGCTGATTAAATATCTTTGTAGAGGAATAGAAATAATTAGAGAAGTACAGAAGTACTCAAACCAAAAGCCAAAGATGGGTAATTTATAATTTAACTTTCTTCTTAATATTGAGCATATCTATGTTTATACAGGGAAAGCATGTTTTGGTTGTTTTAGAGTTGTCCAGCATTTTTATTGGTAATGTTCATTTTATTATCAGAACATTATTACAGTGAATTATTTTCATATATATTCTGGTACAAAAGTATTTTATTGCATTGTATATAATCATATTTTGCATGAATGGAGTATGAGACAATATTTACTCTTGCATGTAGATTGCTACTAAAATTACCTGCATTTAAAAAAAATTTTGCACTCACAGCCTTCCATAAATTACATGTTAACATTAATGGACTACAGTGTTGATTTAGAAATGGCTAAGTACTGGCATGTATTATATACTTGCTCATATAACACTCCATTCTCAATTTTAATAAAGAATGCCTATCATCTAATTGTGTCTCTGCAGTATATGGTAGTCCTTCATATTAATGGCAAAATATTGCTGGCCTTCATGTTCTGAAATGATATTACTGACAAAGATGTGTAGGGATGTATCTACCAGATCAATATGTGATCAATAGTTTGCTGCACGCAGAGTGGAAAATACCGTAATCATTACTGGCAGAGTCTTACATTGTTTGTAGCTTTGTCTTAAAGTTGGGGGCTCCATATACAAATTATTGTATAGACGCAAGTAATCAATCTAGAAAATAGTCTAATTCATATATGTGTACACACAGCAACTTGGTCTTTCATCTTATCAGACCTTTGTTCAAAATGTTGTCCTGCTTCTGGTTGCTGTGAAGTTGTGTGGTCTACTTATAGGATGCTTCTCTCTATTTTATTTCCATTTAGCTTTCTAATCTGCTTGGGTTCAGCTGTTGTCTCCCAACATATCTAACCTAGTTAAATTTTGTTGGGTGGCATCGCCTTTCTACAGCCCAGGTCCATGCTTTTGCAAAATCTACTATCCAGTATTAACATCTGCTGTGCACATTCAGCAACCACACGCTGAGCCATGCTCTGGGGACACAGAGATGAGGAGCTTCTTGCAGTTCAGTGAGGTGGGAGGCAGAAGTTGTCTATTGATTTTCTCTGCCCTGCCTGCAGTCTCCCACCTCCTTCTTTTGGCATAATAATACCTGTTGCCAGGTACGTAACATATTTTCACTCATTTAATTCTTGTAACAACTCTGCAAGGTAGGTACCATCATGAGTTCTATTTTATGGTGAGGACATTAAGGCCCATAGAGATTGACTAACACCAGGTCACACCCCTAGAAAATGGTGGCACTAGACTTTAAACCTGGAGAATCTGGCTACCGAGTCTGTGCTCCTCACACCACAGCATTGGCTCTATTTTGCTTTGGGGAAATCTTTCTCTTCGTGGATATAGTCATGCAAGGTTGGCCACTCAAGACCAAGAGAGGATCCCTGATCCAGGCTATGCCACTGAGACTTCCAGGGGAAAATAATCTTGAGCGGAGGGACTGAAAGTCTGTAAATAGTTCCAGGCCATTCCCCGATGGTGGCACCCTGAGAAAACATCAATTTGTTCCTGTTGTCACAACATCTGGAGCTGCTCAGGTCTGGGCTCTTTCTCAAGCTTGGTTCTTCAGCTTTTTCTTCCACACTATGAGCTTTCCTATATTCTTCCAATAATGTCTTTTCTGAATTAAGCAGGTAACAATTGGTGCCTGCTGGTTTGCCACCAAAGAATTATAACGAATTGTAGAAACAGGTGAAACTCCTTAATACAGAATAGTGAGTTCTCCAGAAAAGGTAATGCAAAGTATCTATTTGACATTTAGGACATGTTTTTAAATTTTCTCAGGAAACATCATATGCAATGATACTAGTAGGTTCTGGTTTCCCATCTCACAACCTTTATTTTTTTTTGAACTGTGGCCACAGTACAGCAAAGACTTTTTTGTTGACTTTCTTATTTTAGTGTTCTATTATGTCAATCAATAGTGAATGTTATGATGTCCTAAAAGTCAAGTCTAAATCTTACAGTGTTTTTTTAGTAGCAGGAAATAAGTAAACAGGTAGAGGTAACAAACAATTATACTGCATGCACAATTAACATTTAGAGTTTCTCTACTTATGAATTTAATTGCAAACCCTTTCAAACTTCGGATAGATAAAAATAGTTTTCAGATATGAGACCCATACCTAAGAAATCCCCTAGGATTTGAGAATGGAAAATATTGTAATGACTAACCAATAAAAGCAGGTCACACATAAATACACCATCTGACCTTGGAAAATGTAGGAAACTGTCTTTACAAATGTTATAAAACAATTATTTTCTTTAAAAACTTTTTTACTGTAGAAAATTTTAAATGCACAGATCAGTTGAAAGAATATTATAACAAAACCTACACGTACTTATTATTTGCTCCAACAAATATTAACTCAAGGCCATATTTATTTCTGTTTACTGAATCTACTTCCCTCTCTCAAATTATTTTGGAGAAAAATATAACATTATATTAATTTTTCTGAAAATAATCCAGAATGCTATAAAACAAGAATGCTCTCATTCTCTCTCTTAAACATACCGCAATACAATGAACACATCTAAAAAAAAAAGGTTGCCAATCTTTCCTCTGTATCATCAATATTTAGTCAGTATCCTTATTTCCTGCCTGGTCTTTTGTGGGAGAGGCCTTAGGGTCTCCAAGTCCCATCCTCTTGCTGAGACAGATGTTGGCATCATAGATCTGTGTGAGCTCAGGCCCACTCAGTGTCTCATTCAAGCACACATCCCAAGCCTTCCTGCTTCAAGGGAGACAGCACACCACTGGGCCAAGCACAATGCATCCCAAAAGTGGGGAGGATAAAAGCCCAGGGGTAACCGAGGGCAGGAGCCTGTAGAATGAGGTTCCAGCCCCGTCCTTAAAGAAGACAATTCTTGGCAGCCTGCTCTGTGCTTCTTGCAGGCCCAGGCAGAATCAGCCCCCTCTGCCTATTGTGGTAATCTCCCTAAGGCAGCTTCATGTCAGCTTTTCCTTCTTCCCAGT
Organism: Avahi laniger; assembly: GCA_963575035.1. Classification (NCBI taxonomy): domain Eukaryota; kingdom Metazoa; phylum Chordata; class Mammalia; order Primates; family Indriidae; genus Avahi; species Avahi laniger. The sequence goes on from CAUYSK010058281.1 coordinate 33,279, forward strand.
AATACTTTCCCTATTCCCACAGTTCTATCTCCTGGAATTATAGCTCCAGTCCATGGAGTATGTAAACTATGATACCCCATACTTTTTAAAAACCCAGATCTAAATAACACTGAAATATGTTGATATGTCTCTGAATTCACTTTTTAAAAATTGTGGTAAAGTACACGTAACACTTACTCTCTTAGCCATTTTTAAGTGTTTATTAAATTCAGTGGTATTAAGTACATTCACGTTGCTATGTGACCATCACCACCATCCATCTCCAGAATGCTTTTCGTCTTGTATAACTGAAACTCTGTACCCATTAAAAATACTCTCCATTCTCAGTCTCTGGCAACCACCATTCCACTTTCTGTCACAATGACTGTGACCACTCCAGGTACCTCATACAAGTAGAACCATATGGTATTCATCTTTTTTTGCAATTGGCTTATTTTACTCTGCATAATGTCCTCAATATTCGTTCATCTTTTAGCATGTGTCAGAACTTTCTTTCTTTTTAAGGCTGAATAATATTCCACTGTATGTATGTATATAGCACATTTTGTTTATCCATTTGTCCATCAGTTGATATTTGGATTGCTTCTATGTTTTGGCTATTGTGAATAATGCTGCTATGAACACAGGTGTACAAATATCTCTTTGAGACCATGCTTTCAATTCTTTTGGGTATACACTCAAAGGTGGAATTATTGGATGATATGGTAATTCCATTTTGCGTTCTTACCAACAGTGCACAAGGGTCTCAATTTTTCCATATCCTTATCCAAATTTGTTATTTTCTGTTTGTTTTTATAATAGCCATGATAATGGCTGTGTCTTAATTCTCTTCTAATCAATAAATTTTTCCTCCATTTCTCTGTCTCTGTCTTGCTTTCCCTCTCTCTCTTTTTAAAGAAACAAAGTTGTCCTGTTTTTCCATAATCAGGGTTTTTATGATTGTTAAATGTTTAAAGGAATTTACAATGCAAGACATAAAAAACTCATTTGTCCTGAATTTGAACTGGAAGTATCAGTGTGGTATGGACACATGATCTCTTTTATCCTTTTTCCAAATTTCATGTGTTCTACCTCTGTTCCCTGTAAGGATCTAGAACAATGATTAACCCAGTAGTAAATGAGCACCACTAGATCACAGATTGTGATCTTTAAATCCTAATTTCTACGAAATTTAAACCAGAACTTCTTGGAGAGAAGCCACTGACAGGTCTGGGGCAGGAAATGCTCAGGATCAGCATAGACTATTCCAGCTATCCAAGACTTTTGGGATAGTTTCAAAAAGACTCAGGAGCCAATATGAGCATGTTGTCCCTCCCAAGGGTGGACTAATTTGTGCATCATATAGTGATTGCAATTGATTAAAACATACCAAACATATTTAAAGAAATAAGTTCATAATGATGCTAAATAGAAAAGGAAAATTCATCAGTAAATTCTGGAGGATTCTATGGAACCAATTCATTATTTTGAAATCGGTAAGTTTCGATAGAATCAAGTTTTAGTCTTCTTTTCCTATACTAACTGTACCTAAAGCCATCAAATTATTAATCTGATAAATTATTCTAGTTAAATAAAGAAAATAACACTACAGTAGCATTTTGCAATTCCTACCGACTTGTTGAGGCTGAGCATTAAGCATCAGTACCTGCGGCATCAGGAAATGGAAGATGACCAGACATTATGTACCTCCCAACGGAAGTTCACAACACCGCCTCTGAAGTAGACTTGCAAACAAATATGAATCATATTAAGCCTGTAGATTTACCTACCAATTTACGGAAAATACAAGTAAAGGGGAACAATTGCATTTTTGCTTAACTTATTTCATGTAATTCCTGAAAAGCAGTAGAAATTGAAACTGAATGGATACGTATCTATCATGCAAAGTAAGCCTAGACTTCTCCAGAAATTCCACACACAAGTATTCAAGTGTATTCCTCATTCAGATCTTTGTCTTAGGAAGGGGTTAATCTTAGTGGCAAAAGAGATCTTTTTTAAAAGAGGTTGGCAATTAGCATGTCTGTTATTTCTTCTGAGATCTTCTTACCTTCCTTTTGGTTTTGTGGAGTCAGATGAAAGAAAATTGTTAACATTCTCTAGAACTGTGTGCTTGGTTTTAGTCATCTCAGCTTTGATTTAGATATTTTAAATGTTTTCCTCTCTGAGAAAGGGGGAAAAAAGTGAGATTCAACTAAGGGGCCAACAGGGAGAAGGGCAGCTAAATTGGATTCCACAGTGTTCAGTTCCCTGACTGTAAGAATAATCCCGTTAATTATCTTGTCTTCTGACCTTATGTAATTTGGATTCTTCATTCACTATCTCTTAAATATACACATATTTCAATGCATAGTGAACATCTGAAAATTTTGAAATGCTAACTCAAAAGTTATTTGCTTTACTTGGAAACCGAGGAAGAATTGTAGGAGTTCTCCCCTATGTTAAGTCCAGGAATGTGTGGATCTTATTCAGTTTAATGACTAATACAGAATTCTTTTTTTTGTGTGTGAGTAAGCTGCAAAGTGCAAAGATGACTCACAATGAATCCTCGTCTCCAGTCTAATTACTTACTTCTTGTTTTAAATCTATTTATGATTAATATTTATTGTTAAAGACTTATTGTGTAGCATCAATTCATTCCTTCAAACATTTAACAATCATTCATTCAATATATATGAGCACTAACTATATGTCAGGTACTGTATTGGGTCATGGGACTATGAACAAACAATGACCAAGATCTATACATTCTCTCCTGTCCGGGAAATTATGGTTTGGTGAGTTTTCCAGGGAAGCTTATGCCAAGACGGGATTAGAAGCACAAGAGATTTATTGGAGGAAATGCCCATGAGGGATAACAGAGAAATGGAATGGAGTACACGTGGAGAGCCTCAGACCATGATGCAGGTCTGACACTTTCGCAGGAAGAGAGGAAGGAAGGATGATTGGATAGGAAGAACCTAAGATGACAGTGTAGCTCTGAGAAAGTCTCAGCTAAGCTGATGGGAGCCCCCTGAGCAAAAATCGCTCATGAGAGGAGTCCCACATTGACCAGGAATGGTACAGCTTTAACATATCTGCTCTGTTTAGTTATTGGATCAGAGCAGGCCTGGGGGAGTATGGCCTTGGTGTGAACACCGCAGTGGATCTGGTAGGTGCGGTAGCAGGAAGCTGTCAACTAACTGCACAGGTTCTTTCCTGATGGGCCATCTCAAAAGTGCATTGCCATGGCTGCCACAGTGGGGAAGGCAAACATTGAACAAATGGATACAAGGGTGAGGCATGTTACAGTAAGGATGCTATGGGGATATTTTGGTGGTATAGCAGGGCAAGTTTACCTGAATTCACTGTTCTTCCCCTGCTCTGCTCTGGATCATAGCAAACAATGCTATGAAAGTTCTCTTGTTCTCTGCCTTTCAAATAGGCCCAGTCAATGGGAGACACTGGCAGGAGATTGGAGGGTGGCAGAGAGGAGATTTCAGTTTATTTCTCCCCTTCTCTTTCTGTCTTCCCTCATTTCTCCAGCAGTAGCTGCATCTCCTCTGTGTTCACAGTTCTTATCACAGCTCCTCACTTTGTGGTCCCTGTTTTAAATAGCACAGTCTCTGGGACAGCGCTATGGCCACTGTGCTTTTTCTCTGTACAGACCGTACAACTGTCTTTCTGCTGTTACTAGTCTCTGTGTTGCCTCACTGTCTCCTATTTGACTCCCCAACTTTTTCATCACCTGTGGTTACCAATTTCTTGTATTAAATCCCCTTTGTCTGAAATATTACGTCTAGAGTGTTCTCATTTCCATGTTGTAGACATAGTCTGGAAGAGGTGCCAGGGAAGATTTCCCTAATGAAATAATGTTTAAGCTAAAACCTGAGGTGTGAATAGGAATGGACTGAAATGGACTATCTGAAATGGACTGATTGTAGCACTATCATTGGTTCAGTACTTGTCACTATCTTTTATATTATACCGTTTGTTCATTTTCAAAACAGCATAACAGCTAAAAGTACAAATTATGAAGATACAGTGATTGGGCTCAAATCTGCTACAAATCCGACAGAGGGCTGATAACCAGAATCTATTTAGAACTCAGAAAAATCAGTGTATCTTTCTGCATTTGTTTAAAGCCAGGTGCTGTTCTCAAAACATGACCCTATTTGTTCCCTCACAACAAAAGGGATACAGTTACTATAGAATTTGTGTCAAAGACAGGATTGAGAAGAAAAACGTGAAGGCTAATTATTTAAGATCAAAGACAATATGGCAGCCATTTCTGATTCTTTCATTACCCAGAATCCAGAACTTACTAAGAGCTACCTGCATTGTTATGCATTTAGGATACAGCAGAGAACAGGGGAGGGAAAATACAATTTAGGTCCTTACACAAGTCATTAAGTAGTTCATTTTTACTTTGGTAAATGTTCTAAAGAAATATAAGTAGCCTTGAGATTACATAATGGGTATGACTAATCTGTCTGAGGCTGGGAAATCTTCCTGAAGTAAGCCAAACTTAAGATAAAATAAGAGATACAGGTTAGCTGAAGAACATAGTGGGTAGAGAGATTGTATTAAAACCTTAGAGTATAAGGACAGCCTAAGAAGTTACCAGCATCTACACAAGATTGAGGCTTTGCTGGAGAGACAGCACTTAAAATGGTGAGACATGGACAGATTCTAAGCATCTTGATCTTTGTATCCATAAAGACAGGATTTTCTCTTTCCTATTCTCTACTGTATCCCTGTAGGCAATCCAGCAGCTAGCTTTTAAGAAGTGTTCTAGTCTGCCTTGCCATGTCTCCTCACTCTGCTGAGCAAATGAATGTTAATGTGTGTTATTAATAAATAATATACGTCTCTTACATTATTTTCCCTAGATTTATGTGTTTGAAATATTTTAGAAGACATATAGCATGACATTCTAATTGCCTATTTGCTTGTCTGTATTTCCCACTAGTTAAGGAGACCTCAGAATATTATTTGATGAGCAATCCTCTGAGCCACCATGAGAGTCTGTCTTTCCAAAGAAAGATAGAAAACTGATACCGTTTTCTCTATCTCTTTAACAGGGAGAATAAGAAGGAATCCACTATAGATCCTGAAGGTTAAGTGAATCACTCATGTTTATCTTCTTGGAAGAACATCTGCCTTTATTTTATTCCACTGATATGTCAATGTTGTCAGTAATCCTTATTTAAAGTCACATTTGCTAATCTCCAATATTTTTTCTTGGTGATATTTAAGGATCAATGACTTATTGCATTTGAGAATGGAAAAAGCAATTGGCCAAGGGGAGTTTTTACAAGATTGACCTCACTGTTAAGAGTAAAGGAGAGTTATTCTTATTTAGTATGACCTTCCTGGTTTCTAACATGCTCTCCTAAAGAGACATAAAAAATAAGACATATTAATGTTGAAGCATAAAATTAGATAATTATTTCAAATCTAAAAGGCACTGTGTCATATTATTTATGAACAAAAAGTCTTAAGTCAAACAGCAAAAGTACAATCTTAAAAATGTATTTCATATATATTAATATATATATGGATGGTACATATATATGTAGGCATATAAATATACTTGTATATAGTTAAGGTATATCTGTATATAATTCATATATATATATATATATATGAATGACATGGACAAGCTACTTGTTACTAATAATAAATTTATGTTGTCTTAATAGTTACAGAGTCTCAGAACTACACGAGGTTTCATATGCAATCCCTTCTCTTTAATGTGTAGGCAAGAAACCTGACACCCAGAAGAGTTGAGTAATATATTCAGGTAGCCATCAGTGACATTGACCTTAAGTATCACAAAGAATAACAATTCTTTGCTTATAGAAATGCTTTTCTACATTCCACATTTTCAATGTGTCCTCTGTCACATTTATTCAGCAACTACTGTGTCCATTCTGCAAAGTTTGGGTCAAAAATTCTTTTACATTTTTTAATACAGAAATTTCAAATGCATTCCTTTGTACTAAAAATATTTGGAATTAGAGATCAGCTATCTCATGTACCTTATTTTTTAAGGTAAATTAGAAAGGTTTTAAGACTTCTTCTTCTTCTATAAAAGATAAGGGTAAATTATCAGCTCTGGTCTTCTTCACAGAATCAATGTATACATAAATAATTTGGAGAACAAATTAATCCAATAAGAAAGATGAATGAGAAAAGCTCCAGTTCTGTTTGTTGCCCAAAAGACATCAAACATTATATTCATGTATGGAACGATAAAACACTTAAGTGCTTTATTTAGTTCTTTTTGTATAAAACAATTATATAATTTATTTTTAATAGGACAATATACTGATTTATAAATTATAATAGTGTATAATTTACACCAAATCTCTATTTTCGTGGCATATACAGTCAAGTAATTCATTAGAGAGAAGCACAAAGCCATTGCAATGTGGAATTATATGCATTCTAAAAGGGAAAGTATAGTATATTATAAGGACATATATGAAGGGTACTGTATGAATCAAATATCACGGCAATTATGTTGCATAAAAGACCATCGCAACATTCATGGTTTATAATCTTTATAATTTATATTTATTGCTTATCAACATCCATGTCAGCAAGAGTGACTATAATTGGGCCTGTAGGTTGGTGGCGCTTGACTCTAGGATAGAGTTTGAACTCAGATCTCTTCTAGTAAAAAAAGAGAGTAAAAAAATCATCTAGCTAAGCCCTGCCCACATTTCTGGCCCTCATAATGATGAAATAAACAAAAATTATCATTGTTTAAGCTCCTAATATTTGAGAACTTTGTTACTAAACATAGATACATGCTGCAATGAGGGAGGAGGAAAGGAAATGCATATTTCTGCATTATATTTATACAAGGATAATTGTATTACTTACTTAGTCTATAGGGACCATGGAGATGCATCACTCAGATGCACTACAAAAAACTTACTCTGTGGAGTATCACTGATTTACAACCTTCCACAGTGAAACCTTCTATCAGGATAGTCCCAGCAGATACTGAGCATAACAAAGCTACTAGTGCCAGGCAATTTTTCTTCAGTGGAGGACTTCTTGAAAGAGTAGCATTTGCTCAGAGGCTCCTCATTGGCTTAGTCATAACTTTCAGGAGTTGTCTTGTAATCTGATGTTCTTCCTACCCAAATCTTCCTTCACTCTCTTATTCCAAAAGTACTTATTCTGCATTATGGTCTGAAAGTTTACCTTGCCTTTTCCCATTTCTTATACCTTAATTTTTCACAGACATTTTCCTCAATAAATATTTTGCAAGTCCATGCATCTGCTTCTCAGAGGACTTAGACTATTTCAGGCACTAATGGGAGTTGTCTAAAATAATTGTTAGTAAATATTTGAACTTATTCACCTGATTCTCAAGAAATACCCATGATGAGTATAACGTGGGATCTGGATGGTACCTGGTAAAAGTGGTTACTAAATTGCTTAAGTTATTATCATCAGTGTCACAAAAAATACATTTATGGAAAGAAATTTCCTTTCCTTTGCAACTAGTCAGTCATTTGAAATATATGGAGGAAAACTAGCTATAAGAACAGCAGAATCATCTAATTAAGTTGTATGGGAAAGGTAGGGGCAGAGAGAAACTTACCTCTGTAGATTAACAGAAGAAAAGGCATACAATTTATTAAAATGCATAAGCATAGGAGCCATGCAAAATATGAGACTCAACTAAAGGCCAGACGGTTGAAGCTTGTATACCCTCTTCCTAGGGGAGAGGAAGGGTCTTAAATCATTTTCAGGGAAATTGAGAGCTTGAAGAGCACACAATAGTTTGTAAATGATTCTCTTCGGAAGCTGGATGGGACCAACAATTTATGAGAAAATGTGAAACAAAACTGCCCAGTGAAAAATGGTTGTCTTGTTATGCAGGTAAAGTCTCCTAGGTAATCTCATGGACCTGTTCTCTGCCTGGGCATGAGAATTACAGTTAGTTTCTTCTCTGTTCTTCTTTGGTGGTTAATCTTTCCTGGCTAGTAAATGAGATTTCTAGGGAGGAGATTTAAGACAATAGCATTTCTTTTGGAAAGAAGTTTTCTCAGTTAGATAAGACAATTCCAGAGAGAACTCCTGCAACTCCTGCTGGGGATGGGGAGGAACAAGAGAAGGTGAGGAGGTCCTTAGCTCTGAGGCTCTTTTAATGTCTTTCAATTTCTTTAAATTCACTGTGCTTAGCATGCCAAAGCACCATACCATTCTCTGTGCCTCAGCAGAACCCTGTGGTATATTGACGAGAAATTGAGGGCTATTAAATAATAATTAAAGGCTAAGTATGAATTCTGGGAGGACTCTTAGGTAGTTTACAAAGAATCTACTATCCTTGTAGTCTAAGAGCCCACCCACCTTAGGAGTAGCCTCATGACCTGGTAGGGTCTCAAAGTGTCAGAAACATGTAAATGCTTAGTCCAGATAGATATATTATGCTAAGATCATGTTCCTTGCCAGGAAAACCTAGAACCCTGGAATGGGATCATGTGGGGATCTCCAGAAGATACTTCAGAACACATTGGCTCTAGAGACTACTCTGAGCCTGCTTGCAAAAGTAGCCTTCTGCTTGCTAGTAAGAGCTAGCACTTTATCCATATAGGAAGACACTGCAAAGGCCTCTCTCCTCCAAGGAAACAAATCCACTATAGAGATTGTCCTCTGTCTTCTCTTCTAGCTGCCAATCTGATAACTAAGATAAATTCATTAACTTGATGGCTTGTTTTTTGAGATTTGGGATTTAATACCCTGACAAGCACTTCGAGGGGTGAAGCAACTTGCTGCTAGGATGGTTCTTGGTAGCCTGGGGAAAGTGTTGGTGCATGAAGATAGAAATGGAAATGTCTGCATTCTTATGGCAGAAAATGAGACAGGAGTAGAAGATGGAAGGAAGTGGACATGCTGAAATGTAGATATGATGTGAGGCCAGGGGACCTATCAGAGAAATTATATTCTATTGGGCCCAAAGTACACCTCATTAATTATAGCCATTAGGGATGCACCAATCACAAAGAAATTAATGGTGGCTCTTATCTGCTTGCCAGGGCTACAGCAAGAGGTACAATAAAAGTCCTGGGCTCATTTATAGTTACAGGAGTGATGTTGCCCCAAAATAACAGAAGCTAGGTAGTGGGGCTTAAATGCCAGAACTATAGTAAGTACCAGAAAAATTGGAGGAGTAGGCACTGAAGTTTGACATGTGAGGAATTGTGGAGATGTTTAATAGAGTCTAGATCCCTAGAGGCAAAATGGAAAGGTAGTCAACAAAGTGCTTACTAACATATATAAATAGAAGAATTTAAGAATGAAGGAACAGGAGGCTAGGAGTATTCTCTTCAAGAAAAAGTCAGAATTGCTTGTCCATCTAAATCTGGGGGAAATTTCAGATTCAGAGCTCACTGGATGAAGCATCATCTGGCTGCCTAAGAAGTACCATGTAACACCAGGGCAGAAATATACTGTAATGATTTTTCTTCTCCTTCCCCATGACCATATACTACATTCTAAGTATCTTCTCTGGAAAAAAAAGACCCAAAAAAGTCTGGTGGAGTTTATCCTTAAAATTTACAGATGGAATTCATATGGCAAACTGTAGCATTTGAAGAGGTCTACTCTATTTATATCCCTTTGTGCTGTTGCAAGAGTGAAGTTGGTTGACAACATCCAGCTGAAAATGTATTCAGAATCAACCTCTATTTTCAAGCCAATGACATTGTCATTCCAGGCAGCTCTGTGTCATTCCTACCCCAAGCATGACTTCTCTAACAGTCTGTCTTTGCTCTGGAGCTCCATATTGAATTAACCAACATATTGTCAGATCAGCATCATCATGAGAAGGTCTTGTCACCATTTCTTATTTCTCTCCTTCTTTTCACAGATTTCAAAACTACATCATAGTGTGAAGGCTTTTCTTGCTCAATCCTACTTCTTCCCACTGTTGTCTTTCATAAGAATCATCTGTCAAAAAAAAACTTTTGCATTTCTAACTTTGTCTCATTGTCTGTGTTCTAGGGACCCAACTGGCATAGAATATGATTTTTTAAAAAGTATCTATGGTGATTCAGCAAAGACAAAGGATAGCTGCTGATGGAGAGTTCTGAGTGAAAAAGAAACAATAAAGCCCACTGCTTATTTAGATAGAAGCAGGGACAATGGTAACAGGAGAGCATTTGCAACTGCTAGGACACTTGCAGTATCAAATAAATTATGAGAAATAAATTATATGTAATGATATAAAATTTTTAAATCATAAAATGCAATCTGTAATATTAAGCTAAAATATGAAAATACTATATGTATATATTTTAAGATGAACAATGTGTATGTAACTAAACATGACTGTAAAGAAATAAATATGCCTATTTTATTCTCTCTGCAAGTTAATTACATGAATTAATATTCCTCTGGTTTTACATAATATATCACTCTTCCCTAATTACTCTCCAGAGGGCTCTTCAGGAACTATTTTAAGAATGAAGAGTTATAGATATAACAAAAGAGTTTATGCAGTTCAATAAAATTGAATGAATATTACTACCATGTGAGCACCTTAGTGTTGATCAATTAGTACCAGTTCGATGGCCAGTACATGTGGTGCATGTTTTTCGATGCTTGTGATACTTCACTTAGAAGGATGGGCTCAATTTCTATCCAGGATAATATAAGAGATGCTGGATCACCATTGTTTTTTGTAGTTGAGTAGTCTTCTATGATATACATACACCACATTTTATTAATCCACTCATGTATTGATGGGTATTCAGATCCATACACCTACATTAGTTTTTTTCGTATCATTTATAAATATTTTTGTTATTTTTTCTCTATTGTGTAATTAAAATTTCATTAGGGCTAGTCTATTTTTTAATTTTTGGCTTTATTTTCATATCATTTGACTTTTTTCCAATCTATTTTCCAAATTGATTTTCTAACTGTTTTTGGTTGTTCATTTGAAAATATCTTATACTGATTGGATTTATACTGGTTTATTTATTTTTTTATTTCATTTTATTTTTTTAACTTTTCTTTTTATTTCAACATATTATAGGAACCTGAAGAAAGGAACAGATACCAGTATTTGGCCATCTCTTCTAGGAACATGCTTTTCTTTTGTATTCCTTTAAATTGCTAAAATACTTGCATTGTTTTTATATTGTTGATGACCAAAATACTATTTGATAATATTTTAATTAATACTTTTGCATCAAAATACATAGTGAGATTACCATTCAACTTTTTTACAAGTTATCTTTGTTATATTTGGGGAGAGTCTTAATCATTCAAGTTTATAATATATCTTTATAAAAAGAAATCATTTACATTTAATTCAATAGCACTGACACATTTTATGACAAAATGAGATGTGCATACAAATGGAAGGATACAGGTCCTTTGGGGCAAGACTAAGTTTAAGATAAATGAGTATGATTATAAAATATTTATATATTTTAAGTAAACATACATAAAAATATATACATACTTTCTGTTTAGTAAATGTTAAAAAGCCTTTCAGATGCTTTTTAAGACATTAAAGGATATGTTCAATAAATTAAAGTAACTAATTTCCTTTATTTTGTGTATTATTTAGGTTGAATATAAGCCTTAATTCAGTTTTTTCTTACTTTAAGTGACTTTTAATTGTTGTAAAAGGATTCGTTGTAAAATCATTATATTTCCCAAAGAATGAATGATATATATATTTTTTTTTATTTCAGGGTATTGTGAGGGTACAAACATTATGGTTACACTTTATGTCTTTGTCTCACCCAAGTATGGGTTAAAGGCATGCCCTTCCCCCGCTACAGTGCTCCCCATGTCCTTTAGTTGCGGATTTATCTCCCCATCCTCCTAAGCCCTGGAGAGTATTTCTGTCATGTGATCACCCTAGTGTTGATCAGTTAGTACCAATCTGATGGTGAGTACAAGTGGATCCCGTTCTTCTGCTCTTGTGGTGCCTCACTTTGGATAATGGGCTTAAGTTTAACCCAGGAAAGTATAAGAGGTTCTAAATCACTGTTGTTTCTTATGAATGAGTAATATTCCATTGTAAACATATACCAAATTTTAATAATCCACTCATGGATTGACGGGCACTTGGGTTGTTTCCACATCCTTGCAATACTGAATTGTGCTGCCGTAAACATTCAGGTGCAGATGTCTTTATCATAGAATGTTTTTTGCTCTTTTGGGTAGATGCCTAATAGTGCTATTGCCGGATCGAATGGTATTTCTATTTTTAGCTCTCTGAGGTATCTCCAAATTCTTTTCCACAGAGATTGCACTAATTTGCAGTCCCACCAGCAGTGTAAGAGTGTTCCTGTCTCTCCACATCCTCACCAGCATTTGATGTTTTGGGATCTTTTGATAGAGGCCAATCTCACTGGGGTTAGGTGATATCTCATTGTGGTTTTGATTTGCATTTCTCTAATGATTAGAGATGTTGAACATTTTTTTTATATGTTTGATGGCCATTATTCTGTCTTCTTTTGAAAAATTTTTGTTCATTTCCTTTGCCCATTTGTTGAGGGGTTTGTTTGATTTTTTCTTGTTGATTTTTTTTGAGTTCTAGATAGATTCTGGTTATCAGCCCTTTATCAGATGTGTAGAGAACAAATATTTTTTCCCATTCTGTGGGCTGTCTATTCACACTAATGATAGTTTCCTTGGCAATGCAGAAGCTTTTTAATTTGATTAGATCCCACTTATTTATTTTTGTTGCTGTGATGATTGCTTTGGGGTTCTTCTTCAAGAATTTCTTGTCTAGGCCGATGTCTGAAAGGGTCTTCCCAACATCTTCATTTAGAATTCTTAAGGTTTCATGCCTTAGGTTTAAGTCTGTTATCTATCTTGAATTGATTTTTGTGAGAGGTGTGAGGTAGGGGTCTAGTTTCAATCTTCTGCATGTAGCTATCCAGTTTTCCCAGCACCATTTATTGAAAAGAGATTCTTTTCCTCAATGTATGTTTTTGTCAGCTTTGTCAAAGATTAGATTACCATATGCGGATGGTTTCATCTCTGGATTCTCAGTCCTGTTCCAGAGGTCAATGTCTCTGTTTCTGTGCCAGTACCATGCTGTTTTAGTTACTATAGCCGGTTAGTACAGCTTGAAGTCTGGTAGACTGATACTTCCCAGTTTGTTCTTTTTACTTAAGATTGCTTTGGCTATACGAGGTCTTTTCTGATTCCATACAAAGTGTAGAATTATTTTTTCCGATCTGTAAAGAATGATAATGGGATTTTGATAGGGATTGCATTAATTCTGTAGATATCTTTAGGTAGTATGGACATTTTAACAACATTGATCCTGCCAATTCGTGGCAAGGTAGGTTTTCCATTTGTTTACATCTTCAACAATTTCTTTTTTTAGTGTTTCGCAGTTCTCCCTGTATAAGTCTCTTACATCTTTCCTTAAATATATTTTTAGATATTTAATTTTCTTTGAAGCTATTGTAAAGGCTATTGCTTGACTGTTGTTGGCATATATGAATGCCACAGATTTGTGTGTATTGATTTTGTATCCTGGACTTTGCTGAATTCATTTATCAGTTCTAGGAGCCTCTTGGATGAGTCCTGGGGGTTTTCTAGATAAAATATCATATCATCAGCAAAGAGCAAGAGTTTGATCTCATCTGTCCTCATTTGGACACCCTTAATACTCCTCTCTTGCCTAATTACTGTGGCAAGGATTTTGAGCACTATGTTGAATAGAAATGGGGATAGAGGGCAGCCTTGTCTAGTTCCAGTTCTAAGTGGGAATGGTTTCAATTTTTTCTGTTCAATATGATATTGGCAGTGGGTTTGTCATAAATGGACTTGATAATTTTAAGAAATGAGCCATCTATGCCTATTTTGATGAAAGTTTTTATCATGAAGATGTTGGACTTTGTCAAATGCTTTTTCTGCATCTATCGAAAGAATCATATG
>CAUYSK010058282.1:0-29735 GCA_963575035.1 Avahi laniger
CGCACAGAAACACCCCACATACACATCAAAACCACCCCGCACAGTTCTCAGACAAACGGGTGTGAATCACTAGAGATATTTACTAAGACCTGAGAACTGCCAAACTCCCCACAGAAACACACTCCATATACACCACACACACCCCGCACAGATCTCACACACACCGCACAGAAACACACACCATAAACACCACACACACACCGCACACAACACACACACACCCCACAGAAACACACACCATATAAACCACACACACCCAGCACAGATCTCACACACACCACACAGAAACACCCCACACACACACCACACACTGATATCACACACACACCACACAGAAACACACACCATATACACCACACACACCCCGCACAGATCTCACACACACCACACAGAAACACCCCACACACACACCACACACTGATACCACACACACACCACACAGAAACACACACCATATACACCACACACACCCCGCACAGATCTCACACACACCGCACAGAAACACACACCATATACACCACACACTGATACCACACACACACCACACAGAAACACACACCATATACACCACACACACCCCGCACAGATCTCACACACACCACACAGAAACACACACCATATACACCACACACACCCCGCACAGATCTCACACACACCGCACAGAAACACACACCATATATACCACACACACCCTGCACAGATCTCACACACACCACACAGAAACACCCCACACACACCACACACGGATCTCACACACACAGCACAGAAACACCCCGCACACACACCACACACGGATCTCACACACACACAGCACGGAAGCACACCCACACACAGCTCTCGGGAGGAGGGCGAGCCCGGGAGGCCGGCGCTGGGGCCGGGCGCTGACGCCCCGAGCAGGCGGCTTCCCAGCGAGCCAGGCCGCGCCTCCTCGGTCTGCGCAGGGAGCGCAGGGAGCGGCCTGAGGGCCCCGCACGGCACCCGCGGCCAGCGCATGCGCCCCACCCCCAGGGGGAGACAGGGCGAAGGCTCTTCTCCCAATTTAGAGATGAGGAAACTGAGGCTCAGAGACACGAGCACCACACGTCCCACACACCTGAAAAAGTCACACACTTGGGCTTGCTGAAAGGCGGGTTATTCTGGAAGCAAAGAGGGTAGGCAGAGGAGACAGCGCGGAGACTGTGCCCTGGGGGTGGCCGGGGAAGAGGCCAGGGTGGCTGGACACAGATTGTGAGCCCTGGCCCAGTGGCTTAGTGGGGACGGTAGCAGTTGCAGCCTCCCTGGCATGCTGGAGAGGCCCACCCAGGACAACAGCTGGGACGGGACCTGGGAGGCTTTGAGGTGGCCGGAAACGCCCCCCACTGTGAAGAGAAGCGCCGCAAAGACCACAGGGTCAGCGGGCAGGCGAGGGCAGGGCCCAGGCGCCACACACCTGGGAACGTGGCACTTAGAGGCCCCACAGGCCACCCCCCTTCAGTCCTGCGAGACCCCCATGCGTGGTCACTCTGCCTGTCCCGAGTCCATCCTAGGACGAGGAGCCCCCTTGGCCTCCACTTGGGCAGGCCCCACTTCATAAGCACTTATTTCAAGCCAAAAAGAAACCTTCAGGCACTCGGAAGCCACCGAAATGAGTGCACTCCCCTTCCACACAAAGGAGCCACGAAGGATGGCAAGTCCCACGCCCACCTCCCAACTCCCTTCTCTGGGTAACGCACACCGCTGATCAGGCACCACGACGAACCCGCCACAGGACAGGCTCATTAATCCTCGCGACAACCTCACTCACGGCTGTGATGAAGCACTAGCGTCACCTCCTGGACGAGGACACTGAGGCCGGAGACAGGAACTCGACCACAGTCAGGCAGTTAGAAAAGGGCCAAGCGTTAGAGTCAGACAGATGTGGATTCAAATCCCAGGTGGGTCACTGTGACCTGGGCTAAGTTCTCCAAGTACTCAGGGCCTCGGTTTCCTCATCTGTGAAATGGGGATCTTTGACGGTGGCATAGTTCCCGGACCATGCGTGCTCCACGGGGACAGGGCAGTGGGTGCTACTATGGGTGTGTTTTCCAGATGGGGGACATCAGGCCCAGAGGCTGCGTGCAGTGGATGAGCTCGGCAGGGTCGAGGAGGGAGGAGCGGAGCGAAGGGGATCGAAGGGGACTCCACTGGCACAGGGTCCAAGCCCGTGGCCTGGGAAATTTGTCTCCACAACAGGAGACCCGGCTGGTCTCCAATGTGCTTCTTCAAGTGGAGAGAAAACTGAATGGACACACTGTCTGCCTGACAAAACCCCAGCCCGGGGCACACACGACAGCCACGAGCCTCCTCCCCACATGCACCACCCGGCCCCACCGCTACCTGCCAGATCCTCTCTGGGGTCCTTCCCATCCCCCAGCCTTGCCACCTGCCACCTGGCCAATGTCAGGAGCCTCCAAAGTCTCCCTGCCCCTCCTCCTGCCGGAAACCCACCGCGGCCACCAGAGGGCGCCCCCCACAGAGACATCAGCCACCTGCAGCCCTGCAGAGCCAGCGCAGCGGCCACGCCAACACCAAGGGCGGCCCGCTGTGGCCACAGCCTCGGGGAAAGTCCTTGCCGTGGCGCCCTGGCTTTGAGTGCACCTGATGGCCTGCCCTGCAGGATCCTCAACCCCTTCTGTCTACATCATCCTGTTTACTCGGGTCTTTAGTGCCAAGCAAAGTACCTGGCAAGCGCCAATAACATAAAAGCCAAGTTCAACTAGACAAGAGTTGGCACGTGGGTGGTCAAATCTATCCAATCTATAAGGCTACAGGCCTTAGGGGATCAGAGAGGCGTCGAATGGTTGAACACCACCCCACCATTTGTTCAGCACATCTGTGGCACACCTGTGCACCAGGTGCCATGCTGGGCACGGGGACCAGGACCCAGAGAAAGACCTGCCAGGCCCTGCCCTCAGGATGCCACAGCTGCTTTTGCCAAAAGTGCCTTCTTCTCAGTCTCCTGGTCTTTTCAATATCTTCATATACAGATCAGGAGGAAATATCCCTTTGCACTGTAAACACGGCCTTAAGGGCTATAATGAGATTTCTCCATGGGCCACCACCTGTGTCCCTAGAAAAGTATTTTGAGGCAAAACACCCCTTCCTGTTGCTGGCAGCCTCACCTGGCATCATCGCCTGTCATTATTCCCCGCTCACAGACCCAGCCCATGCACCTCTGAAGCTCAGGACCACGTGGAGGGGACAGATGACACAGCAACCACGGGGTACTGTGGGCACACTGCCTTGGACAGCCTCCACCTCCTGGTCCTAACACATCCATCCCGACATGTTCCCAAGAAGTGAAGTGCAGCCAAGGTCAGGAAGAGGAGGCCACTCTAAACTGGGCAGGGTCTGGAACACAGGCCTCACGGCCAGAGATCCACAGAGCCCAGCCCCAAAGCAAACAGAAACCTCCAACTAGGGCAACACTGTGCAGTTACCTGCCCCATGCAACTTTGGCAAAGTGCTGCCCATCGAAGTGGGGCGTGGGGAGGACACAGAAAGAATGAAATCAAACTTTTAGTTTCTGCCCCAGCATGTGAGGAGCTCAGAAGCCATGACTCCCATACACACAGGGTAAGTTAAACAAAACACGAATCAAGGACTTTTCCTAGATCCATCAGAGAAGCAAGGTCGTCGGGCAAACTGTTGCTCCAAAATTTGGAGAGGCAGACAGGCCGATACAGAGAATCACAGCTTACCAGAGCAGAAACCTCCACAGGAACCAGTTGAGGTTCCTTTACCAAGTACATCATGTCCAGCTGCCAACAAAAAAATTACAAAGCATACTAAAAGGCAAAAAACACAGTTTGAAGAGACAGAGCCAATGTCAGAACCACACTCAGATATGGCAGAGACATTGGAATGATCAGACTGGAACTTTAAAATAACTATGATTAACATGCTAAGGGCTCTAATTGAAAAAGCAGACAACATGCAAAACCAGATGCGTAATGCGAGCAGAGATGGAGATTCTAAAAAAATAAAAATAAATGCTAGAAATCAAAAACAGTGTGGCAGAAATGAAGAATGCCTTCGATGGACTCATTAGGAGACTGAACACAGCGGTAAAAGCATCAGCAAGCTGAAAGCGGTGCCAACAGAGCACACCCCAAGCGAAACCAAAGGAAAAGAAAGACTGAAAAGGAAATGGAATATCCCAGGAGCGTAGGACAACCACAAAGGCATAAACACGTGTAACGGCAATAACAGAAGGAGAGGAAAGAGGCAAAGGAACTGAAGAAAATATTTGAAGCTATAGCATCTGAGAGTTTCCCAAAATTAATGTCAGACACCGAACCACAGGTCTGGGAAGCTCAGAGAACACCAAGCAGGATAAAAGCCAAAAAATCTGCAGTTTGCATATCATGTTCAAACTACAGGAAAGTAAAGATGGAAAAAATCCTGAAAGTAGCCGGAGGGAAAAAGCACCCATAGGTGCTTCCATAGGGAAGCAAGGATAAGAATTACATCAGACCCTTGAGAAGCCACGTAAGCAAGAAGACAAGCGAAATGTTTAAAGTGTTGAGAGGGGAAAATACCCCACCAGCCTAGAACTCTGTATCCTGTGAAACTACTCTTAAAACTGATGGAGAAATAAAGTCTTTCTCAGATAAACAAAAATTGAAAGAATTCATCACAGACAACTGCCTTGGAAAAAAGGTTAAAAGACGTTCTTCAGAGAGAAGGAAAATGACAAAGGTCAGAAACTCAGACCTACATAAAGACAGGAAGAGCTTTAGAGAAGGAAAAAGTGAAGATAAAATAAATCCTTTTATTTTTCTTATTCTTAACTGATTTAACAGAACAGTTTGTTCAAAATAACGGCAACAATGTATCTGATGGTTACAGCGTACGGATCAGTGCAGTGAATGGAGGGGCAGGAGGCGGAGGGCTTGGTCAGGAGACACTGCCACCACACGCGGACCCACACGCTGTCATCTGAAAGCAGGCTTGGATCAGTTGTGAACGTGGGGCAACCACTAAAAAAGTTTCAAAGGAAATACAATTGATATGTTCAGAAAGGAGAGAAAATGAAACGTATTAAAACCACAGAAGGCAGAAAAAGAGTGGAAGACAAAGCAGAAACACAGAATACGGGCCACAGATAGAACATGGCCATGAACATGGTAGATACTAACCAAACTCTATCAATAATCGCTTTAAATGTCAATGGTCTAAATACACCAATAAAAAGAGACTGTCAGAGTGGATCAAAAAACAAGACCCACCTTGTGTTATGTGCCCTGTGCTACAAGCAAGCACTGAATTTCAAGGCTAGTATGCACAAAGCCAGCCAACTTCTGCACATTCATAGTCGATTAAGGAAAATGAAAGCACAAATTAATTCCCAGCCACTGTTAATCTCTCACTGTTCACTACAACTAAAAAAGCAAACCCTACCCCTTCTGAATTAAAAAAAGATCTTTGCAATAAATGTAATAAAATAGAATTTTCATCATAAAAATGATACTCAAGGAGCACATTATGAAATGATGTGGCCCAACAGAACACAAAAAAATCATGATAATGAACCTGAACGAAAACCACTAAGAGAAAGCCCGTCCCAGTGAGAACGCTGACGTTAGCTGAGCTCCCGAATGCTTTACGAGTGAGCAGGCCTCCGTTCCTGTCCACCGCCACTGCCTGCGTCGCCCTCGATAAAGGGGACGGCGACTCTGCTCACAACCTCTTGGTAAGGCTTAGAAGACACATAAACATAAACATTTCACTTCTGCATGAAAAAAGCTATAACATGCTATTTATAAATAACATTATTTATACTTTGAGAGGTAGGGAGGGAGGGAAGCAACGGAGAGATGAGGCCAATGTTAAACCCAGTTCTTTAAAAAAACAAATAAAAAGTTCTCAAAGAAATTAATCCTTCCCTGCATGACACAAGCAGATTCATTTACCCTCCGAAACTCTGTTCCTTCTGTGGCTCTGTTTTCCAGCCATGATGTCAATGCCCAATGGCAGGTTGTGGGCGGGTGGCGGGGATCACTGTTTTATCAAGTTTCTGGCAGAGGTAAAAGCTCTGGGACAATGTTTCCCATCAGCACTGTGTCCTCCTGGCCCCTGCATCTCTGCAAGTGCGTGCCCATGGTGTGCGCATTCTCTGCATCTCCCAGCCTCCCTGCCGTAGGCTGGGGTCACACGGCTAAACCTGGCCAATGATGCGCAAGCAGCAGCGGCCTGTGTGCTTCCGGGCTGAGGCAATTAACTATTCTCCTCTCCCGGGCTGCACAGACCTTAGAAGCCGCACGTTGAGACAGTGGGATGACCATGGAGGGGGCTGGATTCCTGAGTCGCCGTTGGAGGGGGGCCCCAGAGCATGTGTGAGCTGGAACTGACCTGCAGGGCTTCCTTTGTTACTGCGGCGCGGCCTCACCAGACCTGACTGATGCTCTTTGCCTTAAACGCCTCTCCCGTCTCTTCCATCTACCCATCCTCTTCAAAACTCAGTTTGGGCATCGCCTCCTCTGGGACACTTTCCCTGACACCACTTCCCGTCTGCAGGCCGGGCAGGGGGCTTCCTCTGCACATCCACAGTCCCCTGAGTTTCCCTTTCCCACGGCGCTGAGCACACTGTGCTGGTGGTGTCCATCCCCCCCGCCAGACCAAGCACCCCACGATGGCCAGGTCTGTGTTTGCTGCAAACTCCCAAGAGTTGTGACCCCCCAAATTCCCACGTTGAAGGCCTTACCCTAGCATCTCAGAATGTGAATGCACTTGGAGACAGGGTCTTTACAGAGGTAATTTAGGTAAAATGGGGCCATTAGGGTGGGCCCTGATCCAATCTGCATCCTTAAAAGATTAGGACAGAGAAACACACAGAAGGGAGATCAGGTGAGGACACAGGGAGAAGGCAACTGTCTGCAGGCCAAGGAGAGAGACCTCAGAAGGAACCAACCCTGCCGACACCTTGATCTCGGATTTCGAGCCTCCGGAATCATAGCCCCCAGAATCGTGAGCAGGTTTCTTTTTAAGCCACCCAGTCTGTGAAAGCTTGCTATGGCTGCCGCCACAGACTGGCACAAAAGAGATGCTCCTTGAGCCCACCCCCCTCCAGGATGGGCACTCCCAGGCCCAGCCTGGCTCACCCTTAATAAAAAGCCATCTTGCACGCAGCATTTGGCAGATTAACGTAATCTAGTTCCCTGAATATCACTGCATCAACCATCACAACCCCCGGGGAAGTTGCTTAGTGCCCCATCTTACACATGAGAAGACGGGGGCTCTGAGAACCACGGCCACCCTAGACTTGACCCAAACCTTCTGAAGCCCGTCCCACTGGCTCCTCTGCAAACCCCACCACCCAAGAATAGCTGGCTCACGCAGAACTTACTACCATTTTCTAACAGCCACCTAACACCGTGGCAGAGGCTGGTATCGGGGGCTTAAGAAATGGTGGGAGGAGTCAAAATAAGTAGCGAATGAGCTGTCCCTTCCACACGTACCCAAGCGTCTGGCATCCAAATGCAGGTATCTGTGACTCTGTATTTCAGTCTTCTCAAACCCAAATAACCATGAAAACATTCAAGCACTTCTGAAAAGCCCCAGTGGCACCCTCTCCCTCTGGGAGCAGGACTGACAGAAGCAAAGCAGGGCGATTAGGGACCTGTGCGAGCACACTAGGTGTCAGCCGGGGGCAATCTGCTTACCCTCTCAGGGTCCGAGAGGGAGAACTTCCACTGCATTTTGTGTCTGAGACAACGAAGGCAGCAAGCAGCCACGTGCCTGCCCGCAGCCACAGCCAGAGACGGCTGCCACTCGCCCCTGGCTCGGTTATCCTTTGCTTTCCTCCTTTTCTTATTTTTGATGGTGTTTAGCACTAGGCAAGAACCAAATAAGGCAAAGACTCCAGAGTTCCAAGAAATGGCCTACTCAGAGAAAATAAGTAAATCCGTGAGACCCTCCCAGCTCCACTCCGGCTGACTGGCCATGACCCCTGGCAGTGGGCCCTGGCTGTACACAAAAGCCCTCAAGAACGGCACACAGGAAGTAAACAGCAGCTCCTGGTGACTGAGCTACCCACCGTATACCCAGCATTTAAATAGTGACAAGTTCATGGAATTTGACCAACTACTCCACTTTACAGATGAGGAAACTGAGGCTCAGGGAGGTGATGCTGGAGCCAAGATTCCGCCCAGGCCTGTTTGACTCCGCAGCCTGCCCCCTCCAGGCCTCCTCTGCTCCACGACTCAAACTGCGCTCGGTGGCCCCATTTTCACAGTAAGGAGCTGCCTGTCACTTCGCCTTAAGGGCCTCCCAGTTGGTGCCTGACAGGATCGGCGCTCGGCCAGCGCTGTCTCCTTAGTGCCCGGGAAGCGTGAGCTGCTCAAACACTGCAGATGGTAGTGCTTGAGAGGGACTTCCCACCTATCCATACTCTCTCAGCCCCCAGGAAATGACCCCAGTGGGGGACCAAATGTGCCACCCCGGACTGCAGAGACTAGAGAGCCAGAAAAGACACTTCCCAGCACCATTGGAGCTGGTTCTGCGTGTCACTTGGGTTCCATCATTCATTTAATTCATGAATCACTCAGTCACACAGGCTTGACTGGGACATAAATGGAGCCAGGTGGTGGGCGCGGCGCCGTCTGTCGGTGCAGGCCTGGTGGACGGGGCACTCTGGACCACAGCCCTCTCCTCCCTGGGATGGCCTCAGCTGAGGCCGGAGCCAGCTCTGGGATAGCCTTTCATTATTCGAAAGGGTTCTACCCCAGCTCAAAACCATTTTAAAACTCCAGGGGTGCTAAGGTGGCAGCTCCCAGGAGGCCAGTTCTGGGGTGTTGCTCTGGGGGGTCAATCCTACCCTCCACCTGCCACCAGGGCACCACTTCCCTGTGTTATGTCCTTCTGTTTAAAGAAGCTCGTCAGAGTCGCTTCTGTTGTCCACACCTGAACACAGACAGAGGCTGGAGTGCCGCGAACCTGAGTTAAAATGAAAGAGGGACACACAAAACAACCTGAAACAAAGAAGCAGAAAACCAAATATTTTGTTGATGCTAACTATAGAGAGACACTGCACACACCTACACCCCACTGGCGGAAGTTCACATTCTAGAACCTCAGAATGGCTGTGGAGTGGAGAGTGTTCCCAAGGGCCAGCTCTGGCCTCGGATTGTCTGAGTCTGAATCTTGACTCTCCCTCTTATTAGCTGTGTGTCCTGGGGCAGGTGACTTGTACTCTCTGGGCTTCAGTTTCCCCTCACCTGAAAAGTGAGGGAAATAATAATACCTACCTCATAGGGCTGCTCTGGACAGAGCAAGGCACAGGTAGGCACTGAGTGACATATTTTTTCTGCCTTGACTCCTGGGTTTACCGTACTCTCTGGAGCCTCCTTTGGCCTGGAATATATCTCCCCACCTCCCATTCATCCTCCATGGCCTGAGTCAAGTTGTAACTTTTTCCATGTGACACCATTAGAAACACACACACCCGCGCCCAGCAGTGGTCAGCCCTGCCCTCCTCTAAACCACTCTGAAGCCTGGGTGCCACCTCCCCCAACTTCAACCTGCTTTAGGGGGTTCCATATGGGCTCCACAAAATTTCATTATCTGAAAGTTTCCCCCCCAGCTCAAAAACCTCTGAAAACTACAGTGTCAGAACATTTCGATGACATTAAAAATGTTGACATATATTATGGTTAAATTATGTTGCCCCAGATTCATGTGTTGAGACCCTAACCCTAGTCCTCAGAATATGACCTTATTGGAGATAGGGTCTTTCTAGAGGTTATCAAATTAAAATGAAGTCATCAGGGTGGCCTTTAATCCAATACAGCTATCGCTCCTATGAAAAGGGGAGACCTGGACGCAGATGTGTGCACAGAGAGAACACTCCGCGGAGACGGGGGCAGAGATGGGGCGATGCTTCCCCAAGCCCAGGAGCACTGCGGACGGCCAGCAAACCACCGGCAGCCGGGACGGGGCTGGCACAGAGGCTCCCTCACGGCCCTCGGAGGAACAGCCCTGCTGACACCTTCACCTTGGACTTCCAGCCTCCCGAATCGAGAGACGATAATTTCTGCTGTTTAAACCACCCAGTCTGTGGCACAGCTGCCCGAGAAAACTCACCCATTTCTGAGGTAATGAGAACAACTCTAAAACATTGTCCCCATTTTGCGGAGACGAATTTCATACGTACAAAGAGAGAGAGAGGCTGGGTGGCAGCAGAACAAATGCTAATAATGCCTCTCCAGCTGGACATCTGGGTTGTTCCCGATTTTTTTCTTTTGTTTGGGGGGAGGACTTTTATGAACAGTCGTGTGAGACACACCCTCCCACATAAATCGCAGTGCGCGCCTGAGGGTGGGCCTCCTGCGACCCCCAGGCGGAGCGGTGGCGGTGCAGGGAGGGCAGGACACTGCCCCCGAAAGGCCCACCAAGGACCTTCCCTAGGACACAGATTCTGTGTCCCTTGGCCAGTTCCAGGCTGGAGCCCACCGCGAGCCCCTCTGTGTGCCTTTGTGCCCACTGCGCCTAGAGAAGTGGAGAAATAAGTGACGTTTCCTCTCCTCTTCCTCTGTCTTTGCTAAGACGTTTCCCCGATGAAAATGCAATACTTTTACATAGAAAGGGGATTAAAAAGACAACTTGGCAGAACAGTATTTCTCTCATCTGGTAGTATCTTTTGGACATCAAGAAAAACGTAAAAAGCAATTGCAATAAAGATAATTCATGTCCCAAAGTCAACCACAGGCACCTGTTGGAGCTCATCTGTCCTCAGCACGGTGCCAGGTATGTGGCAGGCCCTCAAAAAGGGTGGGCGGGGCCCTTCACAGAATAAGAAACTGAGGCTCAAAGAGGGAAAAGCACTTGCCCAAGACCCCAGGGCTGGGCGACAGTAGAGCCAGGCCTGTGAGGCAGGCATCTGGACCTCCAACCTCAGCACCCAGCAGGGGCCCGTGCCTGGCACTCACAGAGAGGGGGGAATACGGAGGGAGGGGCCACACCCCTCTGTCGGGCACGACCATCTGACTCGTACCACGCAGGATAAGAAGCGGCATCGAAAGTGGAAGACGGAACCCTTCCTGAGTTGCTGCTTCACAAAGCAAACACTGACCCTTCCATAAAATTAGGACGACCGCACCCACCCTCCCAGCGCCTAGCTGCGGCTGCCCCTTCTCCTCCACTCCCGAATCCGTGGGATTCCCTCCTTCTTGAGTCACTACAAGTTTCCACAGCCCTTGTCCACAGAAGCCGGGTAGAGAAACGCAAGAGCTATTTCTGCACTGAATGGAAGTTCCCCCAGGATGCCGAAGCTGAGGGTGGCCCTAGTGACCGTGGGCACTTCGGGGACCTTCCTGGCCACTAAAGGCGGCCTGGGGAGCCAGTGTCCCTCATCTCAGCTGTGGGCTCTGGGAACATTCAGCACTCTGGTGGAGAGGGGCTGACGCTTCCTGGGGGTGTTAACTTTTCCCCCCTCATGAAAGAAACGTGGGAGAACACAGAAAAGGGCAAGGAAGAGGAGAAAGAAATTCTCTCCCATGTCCTTCCCCCACCCCCGTTAGGGTTTTAATGGCTTCCTTCTGGGCCGTTTTTCTAGGTGTCCTTTTACTTACTCTGCAAACTCGTGTCTGCTGATCATTTTCTAGCTTGTCTTTTCCACTTCACATCCTAAAATAAGCAGTTTCCAAGACAATCTGAGGAGTGGTGGGTGCCACACTACCTCATTCAGCCCGGATTTGGGGACATTTTGGTTATTTCTTATAATTGTGTCCATATTTAGAATTTTTCCCCAATTCCTTTCCCAGGAGTGGATTGCTGGAAGCTCATACCCATTTATGTCTGCACAGGCAGGGGCAGAGGGAGCCCACCCTGGGAGTTCTGGCTTTAATAAGGGCAGATTTCCATGTTCTGTCTTTCCTGAGTCTAGCACTTTCTAAGTGACTTTTTTCGCAGCTTCGGCCAGAGTATTGCATGGATTTATCACACAATAAAATTTCTAAGTATACTCAGCAATATGAAAAAGCTGTGGATTTTGCTTTTGTTTCATATTGTTGGTACTTTTTTAAGCTACTATATCACATTACTATCTGAATTCCAATCCTGAATCCTTAAAATATCCTCTCAGATGCAGAGGCAGCTGGCATCGGGGTCAAGTGAGTGGCCTCTGGAGTGGGCCTTCCACACAAGCTGTGCTCCGCCCTGCCGCCGTCCGGAGGTTTCCAGGAGACCGTGACGGACGGGACGCTCTGAGCGCAGGGCCTGGCCACAGGCAGAGCTGAGTCCACCGTGGCAGAGATGTTATAAGTCTGATCCGCCGAGGGGTGCAAATGGTATCACAGGATTTTCAGGGACCTCCGAAATCAAAAAGCAAGCTCATTGTTCACAGATGAGAAAATGGAGGACAGGAGAATTTAAGTGACACAGCGCAAATGACAGAGCTTGGCGTGGAGTCCTGGTCCCCCTCAGTCCAGCACTGTGTATCTGTGTGTGTAAAAGTGTGAGTGTGTGTAGCCTCTCATCTCTGACTACACTATCAGTATAAAAAGAAAAACTCCCTCGATGTCTTCTTGGGGCAGCCTGGTAGACTCTGGAAAGCTAAGGTTCCACACACACTCCGGCTCTGTATACCTGTGTGACTTTACACAAGTCCCTCAACCTCTCTGAGCCTCAGCTACCCATCTGTACAGCAGAAACAGTCACAGAAAAAGCTCACCTGTGAGTACTGGATAAGTTAACCCATGCAAAGCACTCTGCACAGCACCTGATGCATGGTAGAATTTGCAGAAAATGCTATGTTAATTTTTCTCTTTTATTTCCTTTGGATACATTCTGAAAGCTTTATGAGTAGATTTGGGGACTTCATGACTTCCTCAGCCAAATCGGAGATCTGGGAGTGGAAACCTCTTCCACCATCAACAAAGCCTTGAGACACGGTGGTCATCAACTCTTCTTTGGGGCCACCTCTGAACCCAGGATGTAAGTCACCGTGGTGTCCCCTCCAGCATGTAAGTCAAAAGTGGGACAAGAGGCAGGCCTGTCAGATCTGGCCCAGAGCCCACCTGGCCTCTTTCAGTTTTGCCTATGGCCCCTGGATAATTTTTCTTTAATTTTCAGTTATTTTGGGTACCTCTTCTAGAACTACTGTTCTCAGAGTGTGGTCCTTAGACCAGCAGCAGCAGCAGTTGAGATTCTCCGGCCCAGCAGGACCCACTGACTCAGAATCTGTGGGTAGGCTCAGCCCTGTGGGCTTTAACAAGTCCTACAGGTGGTTCTAGCACTCTGCTCCAGAGCAAACTGTTTTCCATCTAAATGCAGAAGAAAAAGAGCAGCCTCACAGTCTCTCCCTCTGGTCAGTGGAGGATAAGGAAGGCCTGTGGGACCTAGACTGGGCAAGCTGCTGGCTCTGGGGGGCGCCTTCCCTTCTCAGCCTCCTCGTCGGAGCATGGGACCACCTCACGGGCGCACCATGAGATTAAAGCGGGGAGACTGACCCCAGCCCAGGAGAGAGCCTGGCGTGGGAAGGAGCCTCAGGAAGGACGAGCTGCATTCCAACTCCAACACAGGTCTGCTTTGAAAAACACAGGCCCTTCTGGCCTCCGCATCCTATATATCAAAACAGTTGCCAATCCCATGTAAATTGGTCTTTTAAAAGCCTGGTCAGTCATTCCTTTCCAACTTAGGTAAAACTGTAATGACACAACAAAAAGCTGAACACTGTAATATATTAAACATATTTAACACCGAGATATGAAGAAAAGCCCAGGCCTAGATGGCTTCATGGGTGAATTCTACCAAAAGTTTAAAGAAGAATCAATACCAAACTCATCCAAAAAGTAGAAGAGGAAGGAACACTTCCCAACTCATTCTGTGAGGCCAGTATATCCTGGCACAAAAACCAGGCAAACACATCACAAGAAAGGAAAACTACAAACTGACATCACTTATGAATACAGATGTAAAAATCCTCAACAAGACACTAGAAAACCAAATCCTGCAACATATAAAAAGAACTATACATCATGGCCCAGCGGGATTTATGCCAGGAATGCAAAGTTGGTTTAAGATCCAAAAATCAATCCATGTTCTATACCACATTAACAGAATAAAGGGCAAAAGCTCATGATCATGTCAATAGGTGCAGAAAAGGCATGTGACAAAATCCAACAGCCCTTCATGATGGAAACTCAACCAAGTAGGAATGAAGAGAAGGGACTTCCTCAACCCAGTGAAGGGCATCTGCCAAAAATCCACAGCTCACATCACAATCAGTGGTGAAAACCAGAGACTTCCCCCTAAGATCAGGAACAAGACAAGGATGTCCACTCTCACCACTCTGTTCAACACTGGACTCAAGGTTTAAGCCAGGAAAACTAGGCAAGAAAAAGAAACAAAAAGCATCCAGATTGGAAAGGAAGAAGCAAAACTATCTCTATTTTCAGATGACATGACCTTGTATACAGAAAACCCTAAGGAATCTACTAAAATAAAATAAACTATTAGAACTAATTAACAAGTTCAGCAATGTGGCAGGAAATAAGCTTAGTATGTGAAATTTATTGTATTTCTACATGGTAGCAATGAACAATGTGAAAACGAAATTAAGAAAATACCCAGATACAATTAAAAGTACGCAAGTACTTTTCTGCAACCCCAGCAGAAAAGTACCAGCAAGATCTTGGACCAGCAAGATCATTAACAATTAATCATAAAAACAGCCACAACAGCGTAAGTGCCTGCCCCATGCAGGGCACCAAGCCTGGCCCTTTCCAAGCAGCGTCTCCTTTAACATCTACCACTGCCCTGCAAATGGTGTTTTCCTATTTGACAGATGAAGAACCTAAAGACCAGAGAGGTAAAGTAACTTGCCCTAAGTCACAGAGCTGGCAAGGGGAGGCATCAGGATTTGAACCCAGGCAGTCTGACTCCAGTATCCACGCCTTGTCCCTGCACTGAGCCCACACAGCCCTCAAGTCTCCAGTGGTTCTCCGCCTCCCGGGACATCAGGATCTCCTGGGGTGCTCTTGAAAACGCCCACACCTGCAGAGAGCCGCCACATGGTCCAGAGATTCCACTTCTGGGTGTATGCCTGAAAGAACTGAGAGCAGGGTCTTGAGGAGATATTTGTATACACGTGTCCACAGAGGCATCATTCACAACAGCCAAGAGGTGGGAGCAACCTGTGTTAGTTAGCCAGGGCCACCGTGACAAGGTACCACAGATTGGGTGGCTTCAACAACACAATTTGTTTTCTCACAATTCTGGAGGCCCGAAGTCCAAGATCATGGTATTGGCAGGGCTGGTTCCTTCGGAGGCCTCTCTCCTTCGCTTACAGATGCCACCTTCTCCCCGTGTCCTCGCATGGTCGTCCCTCTGTGCGTGTCTGTGACCTAATCTCCTCTTCTTGTAAGGACACCAGCCGTACTGAATTAGGTCCCACCCTAATGGCCTCATTAAAGCTTACTTATCTCTTTAAAGGTCCTCTCTCCAAATACAGTCACATTCTGGAGTACTGAACGTTAGGGCTTCAATATACAAATCTTGGAGGGACACAATTCAGCCCATAACACAATGCCCGTGTCCACCAATAGATGACTAGACAAATAAAATGTGGCAAATACATACCATGGAACACTACTCAGCTTTAAAAAGGGAGGAAATTCTGACACATAAGACAACACAGATAAAACTTGAGGACATTATACTAAGTGAAAAAAGCCAGTCACAAAAAGACGAATACTAGATTAGTCAAACTCACAGAGGCAGAAAGAGAATGGTGGTTGCCAGGGAGATTGAGGAGTTGCTGTTTAACAGACTCAGAGCTTCAGCTCTGCAAGATGAAAAAGCTCTAAGATGGATGGGGTGATGTTGCACAGCAACGTGAACGGACTTACCGAGACGCCAACTTTATGTTACATGTATCTGACACAGCTGAAAAATCACCCGAGAGCATCTGATGTAACTGGGCTGGAGGGGGCACAGACACTGGTGATTCCAGGAGTGGAGCAGGATTTGAACCTGGATCTGAGGACTCCAGGGTCCTTATTCTCCCCACCATATGCTTGAAATGACATGAGGAAATTACATGAGAAACTTCTCCATCTCATTAAGTACTTACAAGGGAATTTCAAAAAGATCAACTCTTGAAACTCACTCACGTAAGGAACTAACTCAGTTTTTTTAAGGCACACATCAGTAACAAAGAAACAATGAGTGCTTGTCCATGTAGAATACATGTGGACCAAGCGCAGAAACATGAAAGAGTATCTGGGCAATGCCCTTGGGGATCAGTCGCTGAGGCAAGACTGGGCTCTGAATGACAGCCTGTCTCTTTCCTGGGCTGTGCTGGCCCCAAGTGTCTTCCACATGGTCTTCAAGCGCATACCACTGTGTCCACTCCTGTGACTGAAGGCTTCAAATGGTCCCATCGGCTCAGAGTCCAGCTCCAGTCTCCTGGCCAGGCAAACAAGGCTCTAACCTTCTGCATCCATTGCTGCTAAAGCCCATCTCAGTTCTCACGGCCCTCCCCTAGGCCCACACCAACTCTCAGGTCCACCGGGTGTGGGTTCTGCCTCCCCACCTTCCTCTGTTCAGAGGGCCTAGCCTCGGTCTGGGCATTGTCTTGTCCTCAGCTCACAAGCCTCCTCCTCCAGAAGCGCCATTGCTTGCTTCAGAGCACTCACAGCGCTTGTGCTTCCCTCGGACATGGCCACCCTGCCATGCTGGGCTGGCATCGCCTATGGTCTTGTTTCCATCCAGTCGTTCATCCATTCAACAAATCTTTATTGAGCCTCTCCTCTGTGCTGGGAACACGAAGCAGACAGAAATCCCTATGCACCTCAAGCTTCCATTCTCAGAATTCATTCCTTAGGAGCAAGGACCTTGTCTTAGTCATCTTTGTGCTTCTAGGACCTACCACAGCGTCTGGTACTAAGTAGGTTCTCAGAGAACAGTAAGTGAAGGAATGAAAATTAGGCATGACCTCCGCTGCCAGACAGCTTTCTGAAGATGTGGCGGGCTGGGTGATAGGTACCTGCTAAGTGAACTCCAGCGTGCTCCAAGTTGAGTGCCAGCCAGCGTGTGATGACTCGAAGGCTATGGAGCATCTGTTTCAGACAAAGAGCAAGGCGACGACACTTCCCAGTGAGTCGCCCTGGGAGACCAACTTACTTACAGTCCTGAATGCTGGCTCATGCCCGGAAGATTTTCCCAGCACAGAAGAGAGGCCATTTTGCATTTTTCCTCCTAAGCAAATGAGGAATTCAAGCCTCAGCTTCAGGACTCCAGGAAATGCATACAAACATTACTTTCCACACAGCCCTTCGTAGCACACGGGACGCCACTCAGAATCCAAATGCTTCCTGAGGGCACAGACTCCATGCAGGGCGAGTCCACCTTTTCAAGAAAGCAAGAGCTGATTTCTTTCATTTTTTCTACTCAGTTAAATTTGCCAGCATTTCCTGGGTGCCAACCATGCACCAAGAAACAGGAGCAGAGGGAGGGAGGCTGCCACCTGAGCCTTCAGGAGCTCCGGCAAACGGCAGACTTGAGTCTTTTGTTTATTTTTCACTTGTTTATGACTGTCCAGCCCACTCCCGCCCACACACACCCAACAGCACCCCAGGACACGAGGCCCAGTCAGCCAAGACCTCATCTGCCAATATGACCGCAGTATCCTCAGGCCCAGCCTAGAGGAAGCGCTCGTTTTCATCTATGATGGACGTCCGTGCATGGACGTGAAGGAAGAAGACGGAGTTTTTCCACCGGGTGGGGACTGAGTGAGCTAAGGGGAGGGGTGTCAGGATGATGTCCAGGTTTCTGGCACAGGTGACAGGTGGCGCCCCAAGGCGCTTTAGGTTTGCAGCAGGGTGGCAGGAATCGAAGACTTCCCAGAGGCCACGTACGCAGCCCAAGAACACACACCCAGGAAACAGTGGCCTGGGTCTGCGCTCTGGCCTGACTTCAGCCGTGGCCTTAGAGAGGGACAGCTAAGGCTGGACAGTGTGTCAGGACTGAGTCCACTGCCTTGTTGGGTCTTTTTTCCAATAAGCAATATTTTTAATTACTTAAAATTAAGTAAAATTAAATTAAACCAAGTAATTTTAATAAAAGTAAAATCATGCTAATCAAAGAGAAAATCTGAGAGGTTCAGAAGAGAAGACAAAATTAATTTCCAGCCCCACCCACACCCCAGCTACGGTCAAAGAGCTGTGTGTCCTCACAGCCTGTCTCCCCAGAAGGAAGGGACCAGCTCTGCCCAGACCAGGCCCACCTGACCCCTGAGGTCCACGGCAAGAGAAACACCCGATGTGCAGATGGGAAAGCAGAGTTCCAGTGACATGAAGTGACCTGGCCCAAGGCTACCAGGTAAGAAATACTGAATTTAAGATCTAAAACCAGACCTGACTCCAAATCACACAGTTTGCTACACTATGCTCAAGAGAGAAGGAATGTCCACCTCATCTCTCCTCTGAAGATTAAAAAATAGGGCAAAAAATGACCTGATTTAAAATTTAGTATTTATATCTGCTCAAAATCCAAATTACTGACATATCAAGTTTCCTTTTTACCCGCAGGGCCTTTTACCCCGACGTGGCCAGAGGGCTGTGCGCCTCTTGCCCCCACCAGCACAGATCAGGCTCTCACTTGCCACCGGGTTGGGGAAGATAAAGCTGAACACGCCCCAGAGCCATCCCAGCAGCTCAGCAACTGCGTCAGTCCGGCGGCCAGATCCCGGAGCACGTCCGCCACCTCTCGCCTCCCACTCCCAGTGCTCCCCAGCACCCAGCCTCCGGCCGCCTTCTCCTCAGCACTCCCTCCTCTGCCCCTTCCTCTCCCAAGTCTCCCTCGTCTGAACCCCAAATCCCCCAAGGCTGGTTTCACACTCATCCTCTCAACAAACATGCCACAAAGTCTGTGGAGTGCCTGCCGTGTGCACAACTCCGGGGAGGGAAGGTAGATGAGACACGTGGTGCCCCCACGGCTGCTTCCCTACAGCACAGAACATTCTACCGCATCAGAGAAGCGGGGCCCAAGCGCAGGTCCCAGGCTACAAGCTGTACGTGTGTTAGCTCGGCAATTTTCATAATTCTTTGAAAGAGATGTCACTATTCTCCCCGCCCCACCCGCCAGTATAGAGAAGGAGAAACTGCCTGAAACATTAAGGGGCCTGCCCGCGACCAGGGCTGGGAAACGGGCCCACCGTGAGTTCTACCTAAAACCCTAACTGTGCACTGAACTTCTCAAGGGCAATGCCCACAGCTCATCTGCCCATGTCCCCAGGGCCCTGCCAGGGCCTGACACAGCAGGTACAGGCTGTTTGCTGATCGGAGTGGTTTCCGAGTCCAGGAATAGACACTGCGTCTGTTCCCTGCTTCCGCAGCAGCCTCCACGGCGCTCAGCGGACTCCTGCCCCTGGTGGATGGACCACAGCGCCGGCAGTGCCTGCGTCGCTGTCTGCCCGCTTCCTCCCTGAAACCCAACACACTCCATCTGGGCCCCAGAAAATTGCCCAGATGCTACAGGCAGGAAGCAAAATCTTTAAAAAGCATGTCTGGAAAGGCAGGCCTCTAACATCAGCCTCCTAAACTGTCACAGAAAGGAGAGAGCACGTGTGATGTAATAATTTCTCCAAACCGACGACACCCAGTGCTGCACCTGAGGGAGGCCAGCCTTCAGTACACTCAGGTGACACAAGTTGACAGCCCTGTGGGTGGGTCTCTGTCACCTGCCAAAAGCAAAAAGGCAGGTGAAGGCTGCTGGGAAGAGCACGTCTGGCTCCTGCTTTGGCTTCTGCGTGGCCTTGTCCAGCCCCATCGACACCCTTCCCGGTCCCCCGTGTCTCCAGGCTGAGTCCAGGTACATGGCCTGGCATCCAAGGCCCTGCCTCACCTGCCCCCTCCCAACCGTGACACGGCCCAAATGAAACCAGTGGCCACCGCATATGTATTCCTTACATCACCTCGTTTAACCCTCACGACAGCCCTGTGAAATGGACTCTGTCATTGTCCCCATCTTAACGACGGGGAACCAAGGCTTAAAAGAGTTTTTATAACTTTCTCAAGATTTTAAGCCTAGAACAACAGAGCCAAAATTACAGACCAGACCAGACTACCAGCCCACGCGCTCACCGCACCACAGAATATTGCCTGCAGCCCCCAAGTACCCAGCGCTCTCTCAGGGGCCTCCGCGCCTGCGCCCAAGCTGCTCTCCCTGCCCTGAAGACCCCCTGCTCGCCCACTCGCCACTCTCACCACCTCCCAACCCCAACCTCAACATCACCTCCCCTCGAGCCTCCCGCCCCGGCCTAGTGGTCCCATGGCGCTGTGGCCCCCACACCCCATCAAGCCCCCAGCCCCCCAGTCTTCCCAGTTGAAGCACCTGTTCTCCCGGCTGCTGTTCCCTCACACTGAAAGTCCCTGAAGGCCAGATCTTAACAGCAATGGAGGCTGCACAGCAAAGTGGCTGAGAGTATGGCTTGTGACCTCAGGCAAACCCCTTCGCCTGTCTAGAGCTCAGTTTCTTCATTTATAACATGGGATTATTAAACGACCAGACCTAACTCGGTGTTGGCATGAGAATCAAATGAGATAACATAAGTAAAGGCAAGGAACATAATGCCGGGCACGCAATATACTCTCACTAAACATTAGCTGCTGGTATTAGATTATTTTTACTTAGTAAGCACCGTAGTGCTCATGACCATGCCTGATACACTGTAACCACTTAATAAAGGTCTCATGGTGGGAAGGGAGGAAGCGAGAGGGAAGGAGGAAGAAATGGGATCAACCTGGAATAAAACTGCCTGACCAGCACACGCTGCTCTAAACGGGAGCAAAAAGGCCCAGTTTCTTCTAATTCTGGCCGTGACATCCCACTGTGACTTTGATCAACTATCCTAGCTTATCCAAGCCTTCTTTTCTTCCTCCTTGGAGGAAGCTGCATCATCCAATCCTGGAGCCCCTGCTCCCAGAGCCCCACCCTGCCACTGACCTGCCGAGGAGCTGCCCTGCTGCTCTGGCTCCCGGGGACGGAAAGGTAAGGCCTGGTATCGGAAGAGTCTGTCAGCGCGTACAAAATGAAGGCATCTCTCAAAGGGAAAACACAACAGCCGATCTTGACGCCTGGGAACGTTTATGTGACCCTTTCACCCCTACATTTTGATCTCGATACTCATAAAACTTCACTCCTGCACTAGGAGGCCTTTGCAACCGTCTCACAGAAGTGGGCATCCCTCGGCAACCCTAATCAGCCCACACCACTGACCTGCCAACTAAGGACAGGCCGGTTTTCTGTGACAGCCACAGCCACACACGTGCACCTCTCCCCCCGCCTGGCCACTACCAGGCAAATTCACACTCTCCAGCCAAGGCCTCCAGATCCCGCTCCGCCTGCTGTCCCGGCACCTGGCTCACCAGAGGCTCAGACACCTGCTGGACACTCGACAGCGCCCTGA
The DNA here is from genome assembly GCA_963575035.1 of Avahi laniger. Classification (NCBI taxonomy): domain Eukaryota; kingdom Metazoa; phylum Chordata; class Mammalia; order Primates; family Indriidae; genus Avahi; species Avahi laniger. Next base: position 21,428 of record CAUYSK010058282.1, read on the forward strand.
TCCCCAAGCAGAGGCCCGGCTGGCCCTGCCCCGGCAGCCTGGGCCCCAGAGGTCTTCCCCGGACCCCGCCTCCCTAACACAGGGAAGTTCTGAGTGGGAAGGGGCGCCCTGGGTTTTGCAGGCCCTTCTCCTCTTAACTGGCCGCGTGACCTGCGCCCCCTCTAGGCCTCCATCCCGTCCTCTGAAAACGAGCGTTTGGACTGGACGATGTCTCCCACACCGCAGTCATACAGTTGCTGCTGTGATTCTGCATAAGATGCAGATTATAACATGCATTTACTTTTTAAAAATCAACCTTGCTGAGGTGCAGTTCACACTTTAAGCGTACGGCTCAGAGTCCTGACAGTTGAGATATAGAACGTTTTAGGGAACTCCAAAAAGTTCCCGCATGCTCCTTTCTTTGCACCTTACCTTTATGCACTTACTATTTTTCTCAAAATTACTGACTTTTCAAAAATTCATGCACTACTTCAGCTTATTCTAAGCAAAATTATTCACAAAAATCATAGGCTTAATGTGCTAGTTATATTTTCCCTAATGCATCCTAAAATATTATTCAAATAAAATATGTTTGTCTACATGCCACCTAAAATCTTCTCACATTGCAACAGAGGCGTGCATTCTCACTGGGCAATATGGAATGAAATAGCCACCCCGAGCCCACTTCCAGCTCTCAAAGTCTGGGTTTGCATCTTACTCATCTCAGAGTCTAGCCTAGGGCCTTGTATACAGCAGGTGCTTATGAAATACTGGCTGTGGAACCAGAGAATTCAAGGCCCCTTTCTGTAGCCCCCAAACCGTCTCTGACTGACCAGCCCCGGCGGCCCTTGGTGAGCGGCAGCAGCGTCTTCCTGCAGCCCCGATCACTACTGCACGTAGGAGACCCCGCTGCAGCTGGACGGACAGGGGCAAAGCAGGACACAGGCAGGGGTGGAAGAGAGAAGCCACTTCAGGAAAGTGCCAAGAGCCTGCACTGGGAGAGTTGCTCCTAAGTCTCAGGCTTCTGCATGTCCTTTAGTCCACTAAATTATTTTAATAATTTGGTCATTCTCACATCAATACCATTGCAAGAAGACCCCTTTAGGACGTCGAATCTGATTCCCAGAAGGGATTTACCACAAAGACTATGAAGAGACTGGTCCCCTTCCAAGTCACCACTTCACAAGGTAAACGCTGAAGGGAAGCCTGCTGTGCCCTGAGCAAGTGAACAAACAATCTGCCGAATGTCCACACTCCGTTAAAAAGGGGAGTATAAAATGAACAGAGGAAGAGGGTGCATTTCAGCCTAGAAAAAGGTAGTACTGAAAAGGAGCTGGTAAAGCTTCCAAGGTCCCTACGTGCGTGGCCTACTGCACGCACGGACTGCGCCCAGCTCTGCAGCCCTGTGGAATGGAGCCCCTTCGACCCGGCCCACTGAATACCTTTTGCAATTTACTCATGCCCAGCCCCACCCCCAACTCCCCACCCCTAGCCATAACAAACCCCTCACATTGCCTAAACATGCTGCTCTGCCTTTGCACGGGGAGCAGTTTCATCAGCCAGACACTCCTTTCTCCTCTCTCCACTTGGGAAACTCCTATTCATTCCTCAAAGGCCCGTTCAACCATCACCTCCCATAGGAGGTCTCCCTTCAGAGACTCTCTTGCTCCACAAACCAGCATAGAGCACCCAGGGAAGGGGGCCTATCTGGGTGGAGCCAGGTTCTAAGAGGCCTTCCTTCCTCGTCCAGTGTGTAAAGGAATTCACACTCGTCCGCAGGCAACAGGAAGTAGGGCAGGAGTTGTGAGCAGAGCAGCATAGCCCAGACCAGTGTGATGGGAGATGCTTCTGGTGATAGTGTGGGAAACAGGCTGAAAGTGCATCTGTGACAATAAAGTCAGTTCTCCAGCAGCAAAAGGTATATGAACACTTGGCTGTTCATGTCCTGGGCTTCCCTCCGCAGCAACACTGCTGGGCCCAAGGAGGAGGAAATGCACTCGTTTGTGCAGGGAAAACAGTATTCCTTCCTCTTCTTGCAATACCTTTTAATACCAACAGCCACCAGCACACCCGCTAATGTTTACCGAGCATGTTACATTTCATCCTTACAATAACCCTAAAAAGTAGGTGTTTCAGGGATTAAAAAATTATGGAAAGTTTAAGGAACTTGTTCAAAACTGCACAGCTACTCAGTGGGATTTGAACCCAGGCCATCTGGCTCCAGAGCCACTTACGGCGGCTGGAAGAGCTACAGCAAACACCTAACTCACCCTTAAAAATGCCCCTCCAGTACTGCTGCCTGAGTTACCCCAAAAATATCATGAAGGACTTACACAGCTATTTAGCTGCAGAGACATTCATGGATGTGTTGCTTACAATAGGGAACATAAGGAACCAACTAAATTTTGCTAAATCTCTAAGAACTTAAAGTACTATGGAATATTTATACAATGGGATATTATGAAATCATTCAAACTGAAGCTCTATTACCTCAAATTTTGGTCTAAAGTCTGGCGTATCCCAATCCCCTGATGTGCTTGTTAAAAGGCAGCTTCCTGGGTCCCACCGCAGACCTGATGAATGGCAATGTCTGGAGGCAGGGCCTGGCTATCCCAATTTCTGCACATAAATTTTCTGCACAGTCATGTGCGAGGCTCACTGCTGGAGGTGAGTATTTACTGCCATGGAAAGAGTCATCCCTGTGAATTTTGTCTATGGCGAGGTCCCCAGTGCCCAGAATGGTGCCCAGCACATAGTAGATGAACAAGAAATACTTGGGGATTGAAAGAATACATCAATTAACAAATGATCTAAAATGGTCTATCACTATTTATAAATACCTGATCCGTCTGTGTGCTTCTTGGGAGCAGGGACTGCGAACACCTTCTCACCCCACCATGCCCAGCACAGAGCCAGCCAACCAGGCACAAAACCAGCCCCTGGAAGTGGTCCGCCACCTCTGAACAAGGGAATGTTACTGTCCAGCACTGACCCTAAGCTGCACTTCTTTTTCACTTTTTCACATTTCTGAAATCAGGATGCATCTTACATTCAACGACTTATCGTCATTTAACAAAGGGCATTTTTTCCCCTTTCTTTAACGGTACAAAAATAACGATGCATCTCCCAATTGATAGCATCTTAGATATAATAAGAAACAATACCTAACAGAGTCCAGAATTCTGATTAAAAAAGTTTAAATCAGATGCCAACACAGCTAACAGATTGTTTTGCATTCCCTTTCCTATGATTTGCAAAAATAAATCCAGTGCCATCTGTTCTGAGCTTTCAGCTCCGGCCCCCAGTCATTCTGGCGACCCAGTGCTTAGCCGCTGAGACACAAATCAAAGACCAGATGCAAATGAAAGGCCTTTGTCTGTCTTCACCTGGGAAACTTCTGACAGCATCAGCTGACAGCATCAGCTGGGTTCTATAAGTTCTCCTTCCTTGAAGGCCTTGGGATGTACTAGAGAGGTCAGTTCTGGGCCAGACCCTAGTTAGACATCCCAGCTGCACTGTCCCCAGACATCTGGTCCCGGGAATCTCATGGCTGTGCCTGGCACATGGACGCGGTCTGTCCATGACAGGGGTTGGTCCTGTTGTGGTTGCTCAATGGACCCACACCCCTTCAGGTGACAAATAACAGCCCTGCATTTTCTACAGCTAGTTCCACGGCTGGTAAGAGTCAAATACTGCTGTGGTTTGAGTGCATCCCCCAAAGTTCCTGTGCTGAAACCTCAATCCCCACTGCGGCAGTGCTGAGAGGCGGGATCTTTAAGAAGTGAATAGGTCCTGAGGATTCCATGCTTGCAAAGGGATGGATGCCACTGTCTTGGGAGAGTAGGTTCCTGACTAAAGGATGGGTTCAGCCCCTTCCTCCTGCTTTCTCTGGCGCGAGCACTCTCATGCCCTTCCGCCTGCCACCATGGGAGGCAGCAGGAAGGCCTTCACCAGATGTGGGCCCTCAACCTTGGACTTCCCAGCCTCCAGAACTGTAAGAAATAAATTTCTTTACTTTATAAATTGCCCAGCCTGTGTTGTCCTGTTATAACGACATAAAACAGACTAAGACAAATACACAGAGCGAGTTACTCCATCTGCACGAAGGGGCTAGAGCTAGGAATCTGGCCCAGGCAAAGGGTTGTGCTGACAACCAAACGAGATTAGTTACTTTGAAAATTCTCTGAAAAGCAGCAATTTCTATATAAATACAGGTAATTCGTGATATTTAGGAAGCTACAAATGTGTGCATATAGGAATCCTCAAATTCTCAAAACTTCAGTGTATACTTCCTATAATGCTTACTTTTTTTGACTAAAATCCATCATTTTCCTAACCTTTTCATAAGCCATGATGGCATGGACCATCATAGCAATTCAGAACTCAGATCTCACAGCCGGATCCCAGCTCAGCCACCTTCCCCCACGTAACCACACACACACCACCTTACCTCTCTGAGCCTCCACTCTCCTGTGTGAACTGGCGCTAATTTGTGTCTGGTTGGACGTCCACTGTGCCAGTGAGATCTGCCTCTCTGCAAAGTACCAGCCTCGAAGCATCGTGCATGGGGGTCTGAGTGAGGCAGCTCCTCCCAGAGAGCCTGCGTTGCATCGACGGCACTAGCTCTCGAAGCAATAGCTTTTTGCTATGGATCATTTTATTCCTCAAAAGAACAAAGCTAGCAAAGCTTCCACGACTTCAGAAGAGTTATCTGGGCCACACTTCCAGGGCTATAGCAAGAAAAAATCATGCTATGGGGTGGGGCTCTGGCTGCAGGCTGGCGCTGCCCCCTTTCCCTGTGTGGGACCCTGGTCAAGTTACTCCCACACTCTCTGCCTCCCTTCCCTGATCTGGACAGCAAGGGTGATGAAAACGGGCCGTCTGACAGGGTAGAGGGCAGACCGTGCCAGGCATGAAGTACACGCTCTGTACATCCCAGCTTTGCCCTGTGGATGCTCCAGGCTTCTCATCAGTGGTCGTGAGCGCAGATATGAAGCAGTTGAAGGCCAAGAGCCTTCCGTCATAGGACAGGGGTGGGGTGCTGGGGTCTGCCTCCCAGACTGTACCAGGTAGGAATCTCGGGATGGCCAGAGATGAACGTGGGTCCAGGAAGGCTTCCGGAGGTGGGGGCCCTGCTACATTCATCTGGCAACCCCCAGCCTAGGGCCTTGCTGGAGGAGGTGGTGAGCAAATGTTTAGAGTTAAATAAAGGTTTGGATTTGGGCCTGGAGCCTCGGGTGGAACATAATTAAGTGGAAAGAAAGGATGAGAATATTTCAGAGGAATTGGGGTGGAGGGGCGTGATCACCCTACAGAGCCATTGGGCCCCTGCAGAGAGCAGTCATGATAGACACGAAGTCTATCTTTTAGCTTAGATAAGAAAATCTGGTTTGTAATCTTCAAGCTGGAGGTTTGTGCCTCTCTCCTTAGGAATAAAACCAGGGCTTCTCAATCAGTGCTTCCAGTGAGACAGAAGAGAAAGTCCAAAAGCAGATCCAAGGACAGACACAGGAATGTGAATCACCTGAAGCTGACCCGCTGGCACTGCGCTGGGGTACCCCCTACACTCACAGCAATGCAACTTTGGGTGGGTTACAAACTTAAATTAAAACAGAGAAACCACAATCTCATAAAAACAAATACTTAAACATTCTTGGGTAGGAGAGAAAAGGCAAAAATTTTAAATCTCCATAGAGCAAAAGCATCATAAAGCAAAAATGTCAAACCACAAGTTGGAGAAAAAAAAAATTTGTAACTCATAATAAACCACAGGGTAATATTCTCAATAGACTAAGAAGTCTCACAAGTCAAAATTGTTTTAAACAACACACCAGTACAAAAATTAGTATACATAATGAAGAAGTAATTATCAAAAGAAGAAAAGCAAATGGCCAAGACACAGAAAACAAAATAACCAAAGAAATGAGAACTGGAATAATCATTTTCACTCATCACATTGGCAAAGGTTTCAAACAGTCATTGCTGGCACGGTTCCAGGGCAGTACTTCTCATTCACTCCTGTGGTTAACAAACTGGCCTGAGTTTCCTGGAGAGCCGACTGAAAACTTTATGGACTGCTTTTGCTCAGTAGCTTCCCTGCTAGAATCTATCCTACGGGAATACTCCACAAAAATGGGCACGTTAAGGGCCTGGCTAAATAAACCATGGTGGACCCAACCGTGGGGCATGAGATGTTCATCACATCTGCTGCATGAAAAGTGGGTCATGAACAGCATGGTCCCATTTTTCAGGGGGAGAAATCCCACATCAGACATTCCTTGACATCATAACCTGAATGATCAGGATTAAACCAAGAAAGTGATTTCCATTTGGGGAGAGAGAATCGAGGCTGTCTGAAAAAAGAGAATTCTAAGAAAGGTAAGGTGGAAAGCTCTTCACGAGGGCAGGGAAAGAAAAGAACTGAGGGAACGGGACAGGGGAGGTTGAGACCAGGGAAATAGAGAAGAAATTAGGTCAGAGACAGAAGCATCAAAGGCACCCAGCAGGTGGGAGTCCAGATGTCAGATACGTGGCATGACCGACGGGGTTTTTGGAGGCCCCAAATGTGTCGGGTGGGAGGTGAGGGCCAAAAGAATAACTTTCTTTCCCTGTACCTGCAACACCAATTAGTAGGTAAAACTGGAAGGTGATCCCATTTATAACCAAATCCAAGGGAGCTAGGAATAAACTGCACAGAATGTTCAGGAGAGAGAAAAAGTGGCATTTTTTGATTAAGAAATAAAGAAGTGGCCGGGCGCAGTGGCTCACGCCTGTAATCCTGGCCGAGGTGGACGGATCATTTGAGCTCCGGAGTTTGAAACCAGCCTGAGCAAGAGTGAGACTCCATCTCCACTAAAAAAAAAATAGATAGCTGGATAACTAAAAATATATAGAAAGAAAAATTAGACAGGCATGGTGGCGCATGCCTGTAGTCCCAGCTACTTGGGAGGCTGAGGCAGGAGGATCACTTGAGCCCAGGAGTTTGAGGTTGCTGTGAGCTAGGCTGATGCCACGGCACTCTAGCTCGGGCAACAGAGTGAGACTCTGTCTCAAAAAAAAAAACAAAAAACAAAAAAAAAACTAAGAAAAAAAAATGAAGAAAACTGACCTGCAAACTAGACAGGATCAGCCTCAAGCCACCACCCCAAATCAACAACCCTCCTCCTCCTGGCCCTGCACCACTCCCTGGCCTGGTGTCTGCCCACTCCCGCCTTTGCCAGACCCCTTCTTCATCCTGGTCCTGAGGTGTCCCTCCCTCCAGCACTGGCTTTCAGCGTACCTGGGTCATTCCCATCAAAATAGAACGGGCCTTCCTCTGCCCCATCATTCCTACCTCTGCCCCTCTCTGCCCTTTCACGGTCCTTCCAAGCTGTCTTCAGCTGTCCTCTAGAGTCTGGGCCACCTCTTCACTCCCTGCCAGCTGGCAGCAGCCCCTGCACCCCTCCCACCTCCACCGACCCGCTCACCCGGCCTGCACGGCACGCACCTCTATTGGCCTTGGCGTTGCCAGATTTGGCCGTTTTGTGATCTGATCTATTCGACTGCTCAGAGGGCTTTGACACCACTGACGCACTTGGAAAGGAAGGAGCTGGCCCCACAGGAAGGTGGGGCACTGGTGTATGAAGGGAAAGCAAGGAGCCAGGGAGGGAGGGCCTGGGCCACAGGGCCGCTGGGCCCAGAGGGAGTTATATTGTTTTCCCAGGGCGACTGCGGGATTCGAGCAGGACCGTGGCCTCATGGTGCTGCGGTTTGAAAAGTCCACACTGGATGCTTGTGGAGGGTGTGCTGCAGAGCCAGATATGATGGGAAAGGTCAGGCAGCTGTCACCGCACCAGTGCCTTCCATCTGGAATGTTCTGGGGTTTTTTTCCCACTGGGTTGACCCTTTCTTCTTCTTTAGCACATAGCTCGCATCACTTCTTGGTCAGAGTCTTTGGGGACCTCCCTGTCCAGAACAGCTTGACCCCCACACACACAAAGAGATGTTCAGCATCACGATCAGGGAAATACACTCAAAACCACAATGAGATAGCACTTCACACCCAATACCCTCCTCATCCCCAGGGCCAACGATCTGCTCACCACCGCCGCCGCCACCAGCATCACCACCACCACCACCACCATCGCCACCATCACCACCGCCGCCGCCGCCATCACCACCACCATCACCACCACCACCGCCACCATCACCACCACCGCCGCCGCCATCATCACCACCACCACCGCCACCACCATCACCACCACCACCACCGCCACCATCACCACCACCACCGCCACCACCATCACCACCATCACCACCACCACCATCACCACCACCATCACCACCACCG
>CAUYSK010058283.1:0-12814 GCA_963575035.1 Avahi laniger
GGACTACAGGCATGTGCCACCATGCTTGGCTAATTTTTCTATATATATTTTTAGTTGTCCAATTAATTTCTTTCTATTTTTGGTAGAGACGGGGTCTCGCTCTTGCTCAGGCTGGTTTTGAACTCCTGAGCTCAAACAATCCGCCGGCCTCGGCCTCCCAGAGAGCTAGGATTATAGGCGTGAGCCACCCCGCCCGGCCAGCCTGGTAAGTTTTGATTGGATGCCAGACAATGTGAATTTTACCTTGTTGGTGCTGGATATTTTTGTAATTTATAAATATTCTTATGTCTGTTCTGAGATGCTATTACTTAAAAGCAGTTTGAACCTTCAGAGTCTTGCTTTTAAGCTCTGGCAGGCAGGGCCAGAGCTGCATTTCGTACAGGGCTAATTTTGCTCCCTAACTGAGGCAAGATGCTGCTGAGTACATGGAGTGTTTTTGGGTAGACGTGAGCTGCCCAAGAGAAGGCCTCCCGGCTAGTCACAGGGAACTGTGTCACAGGCTCTTTGCTCAAAGACAGTCTAACAAGGCCACCTGGCCTGCTTCAATCTCGTCAGTGATCCCGTACCAGTGACGAGATGGCAATGTGATGTCTTAGCCCAGGCCTCCAGATATAGTCCGCTCGTGCACCCTGGGGCAAGCGTGCCTTCTGGTCAGTGTCCATGCCTCATGCTCCCTCTGCTTGGAATGTCCTCTGTCCTGCCTGCCACCCTCCTACTCACCTTTCGAGTTCCTCCACCAGTACCACCTCTTGTGAGAGCCTCCTGACCACCTCAAGACCCTGGCAGCACTTCCCTTCCCTGGCCAGCTACCGCAGCACTCTGGCCACAGTTCTGGAAACATAGGGGCCAGAATTTTTGCTTCAAGAGCCAGTGGTTTGTGTGTGTGTGCCTACAGTAGTCTGTGAGTGTCCCCTGGATGGGACTATTCTTGCACCGCTGCCCTCTGCACCGTGGGCCTTAAGGACGAGGGGCTGAGGAGTCCTGCAAGACCACTGACGACACTGAGACCAGGGACTTGCTTTCTCTGAGTTGTGCTTTCCTCGCCTGCAGATGTGGTGGCTCGGTTGTACCTCTCCCAAAGTCTCCTTCTAGCTCTAAAATTCTTTGTATGGGGTGGAAGAAGGAGGAGGATGATCTGTAGGGGTTCAGATTTATATGGGCTGGGAAGGTCAGAGAGGTGCCCTGGAGCAGAAAGGTTGCACACTGACCCACACAAGACGGGTCCTTCGTAAAATATACATATTTTCCTCCCTGGTTATAAAAAAAGTCTCCTGCCCACTATGGGAAAATATGGAAAACAGAGACAAGTTTTATAACAACTCATAATCCCTTGACTAAAAATCATAATTTTTGTTATAGTTTCTTCTAAGTTTTTAGTGGGATTTGTTTTGTTTTATAAAATTGAAACCGCACCACAGGCAGCATTTCAGCACACTAATAACAGACACCTCTCACTGGGTGCATCCGAACACTTGGGCAGGGTCTGGGTGGTGCGAAGACATCGCTTCCTCCTGGCGGCAGCTGGGAGACCACGCCCTTCTTCCCACGAGAAGGCCAAGCACGGGAAGGCACAGTGCAGGGTTTGCTAAGCGGCAAAGGCCGGCTCCGAAGCCACTAATCCACTCGAACGGCTCTCCTTATCAATATTCTCCAAATACGATTTTAAATGGCCTTTCAGAGTACATTCTCAATTATTTATAATATCTGTAATTGCAGTAATTTGCGAAGTGGACTCTTCACCACGAGGGCGGGTGCCAACTCTGCTCTTCACACCACATGCCTTCGCTGCACGACTATGACAGAATCACCTTTCACTATTATAAACAATACAACACTAAATAGCTTTGGGGACATTTCTGGTTATCTCCCAAGATTGACTCTTAGTAGGGTGTTCAGAGTTATGAACTACTTATCCCACAATAAGTTTATTATAAGACAATCAGAAAATGGAGGTCAATGAAAAGAAAAAAAAAAACCCAGTCGTAAAGCACCACACAATATCACCACTTTAACATTTGCTGTATATATACATACAGACTTTTTCAACATGTGTATAGTATTTTTTACACCAAACTAGAATCACATAAAACATGCGGTTTGTAACTTAGGCTTCTACTTAACATACTGTGAACATCTCTCTGTAGGAATAAAACTCTCCTGTGAAGTAATGCGTAAGAGTTGTGGAGTATTTCACCGCATGAAAGTGTCATAATTTAATCCACCTCTTTACAGTAAACTTTTGGTAACAGACCCATCAGGACCAGCAGACTTCCTAGACACTAACCATGTAGTTAGCAACATTTTTCTTTCTCTTATTAAAAAGTCGGGCTCTAGGTGGACGCCTTTTTCAGCCTCCACCCATCTGTACCTAGATGCTCAAAGAGGATTTTGCTATTTAAAAAATTAAAATTTAATAAAAAAAAAGAAAGAAAAAGAAAAACGTGGGACTCTCAAATGGCACTTCTGTCTACTGCTGTGGCACATGAAGCTCTGTGCTCCCCGTCCCAGAAGACACGTAGTCCCACTGCTGCAAGGAGGACATGTTGTGTCAGGGAAACTCCTTTGAGAAACGTGTCCAGAAACGAGGCTGACTTGCTATTTAGTGTTTTTCATCCAGAAATGGAGACAGATTTAACCCATGGTGTCCCAAATGAGGGAAGACAGATCTCATTTAAGCATCCCCACAGCCCAGCATGTTTATTTCAAGAGGCACTAGGAGGTGTGGGAATACCCCAAAACTCTTAGAAGCAGGTGCTCAACTGTACCTGCAGAGCTTGGTTTTGGGCTGTGGGTGCCCCCCACCCCGGCTGTCTGTGTCTGGTGGTGTGAGTGGGATCCCAGCTGGGTGGGAACACAGACATCTGAAGTAACTCGGAGCATCGAGCCCTGCTCAGCACTGTCTGTGATCGGGAGTAAAGAGAATCAAACTCCTTTACCTGATTTCTGTCTTGATGATTCAATGAAAGGCCTAGCTCAGGTTGTGGTAGGTCTTCTCCAACACGAGTGCTTCTCAAATGAAGGCTTCCTATTTTCAGGTGTGAACTTTTCTAAAGATCTTGATGTGTCAAGTTCCATCACGCTCCATCCCTGCCTGCAGCTCCATGAGGACTGTTGTATGGCATTCTCATGAGCAGTATCTATTCTATCATCCTTTTTGTTGTTGTTGTTGAGACAGGGTTTTGCTCTGTCACCCAGGCTGGAGTGCAGTGGCATCATCACAGCTCACAGCAACCTCAAGCTTCTGGGCTCAAGTGATTCTCCTGCCTCAGCCTCCTGAGTAGCTGGGACTATAGGCATATGTCACCACACCTGGCTAATTTATTTCTTATTTTGTAGAGACAGGGGTCTCGCTATATTGCTTAGGCTGGTCTTGAATTCCTGGCCTCAAGCAATTCCCCCGCCTTGGCCTTCCAAAGTGCTGGGTTACAAGGCATGAACCACTGTGCCTGGCCACATGGTCTTAATGTTTTCTTTTTTCTTCTTCATATAGCTAAAAACACCTAAAGCACCTGAATTTAAAATAATTTTTAAAAGGTTAGCTTGGCTGTTTGCCAATTATATTAGTCTTGGTTTTCCAAGTTTCTTTTTCAGGCAAAGCCTATAATTCAGGCAGAGTAAATGATCCCGGAAGAACCGAGGGTGCCAGTCCGCATGGGATGAGATGGCTGGAAGCACAGGGGTGAGGACAGAGTGGGCTCTGCTCCTGAGAGTGTATGCGGTGCAAGGCAGGATCGCCTGGAAGAAGAAGAGGTAGGCCAGACTGGGGTGCGGGCAGCAGGGCTCTCGCTGCCTTTATTCAAGTAAACGGGCCCACAGCACCTGAACCATCTCGTCACTGACTGGGCTAGCTTCAGAGGTACCTCTAACGTGGACAGAAACTCTCTAGCTGAAACAGCAAACGTCAAACTCTTAAGATGCTAAAGACAACTATAAATATTTTCAACAAATCCTTCCAAATGTAAGTTTGAAAACTGAGTCATTTGTTTTGAATAAATTGTTAAAATGTCACCCCAAAACTACTATAGAAAGGAGGTTTTATCAGAGGAGAGCATAAGAAACAAAAATAAATGAGAAGCTTTTGCTAATTTTAGAAGATTTCTGTTGCTTCACTTCATGTGTCCTTAGCATCCATTCCCTGTTTCCATTTCTGTCTCAACTACAAATGCATCCTATACGCAAAGAAGCTGAAGTTGAAGAATAAATGAAGTAGAAAGATGTCAACTGTAATCAAAATATGTGAATCCCACTTACTTTCTAATACTTGGATTCAACTAAATCTTCCTGACTTTCCAAATTAATGAATTCTCATCTCTCTGCTCACTACTGATCTTTTTCTTGGACCCTCTGCAATTTGAAGATTTGTGTAGGCTTCATCCTAAAATACCATGTGTAACGTCACCAACCCCTGACACGTCGCCACAGCACAGTGCTCCACTGTGGGTCCCGGCCCAGGCCTTGGGCCTCAGAGCGGGCCAAGTTGGGATGTTACACACTGGGTCTGTATCCCAGCTCCCTGACCTGCCAGCTGTGAGGCCTCAGGCAACTTTCTTAACCTCTGAGCTGGGGTTTTCTCATCTGTCAAATGGGGACAGGAATAGCCACTTTCTGGGTTATTGTGAGGATTAGAGGGAAAGATGTGCTTAAAGCATTTAGCCTGGCACAAAGTGAGTGTCCCAAAGCAGAGCCTGTCATCACTTTTCTTTTTCTTTTTCTTTTTTTAATAAATAGAGAGGAGGTCTTGCTCTTGCTCAGACTGGTCTTGAACTCCTGGCCTCAAGCAATCCTCCTGCCTTGGCCTCCCACAGTGTCAGGATTACAGGTGTGAACCACTGCCCCCCGCCCTGTTATCACTTCTGATCTCAGCCAACTAAATAGTCCCAGCAGCCTGGGGAGAAGCGTGCCCTCCTCAGACCACAGGGAGCGCAGAGGGGTGGTGCCTGGTGCTTAGGAGGCTTGGGTCCCCATCTGGGCTCGGTCCGACAGTAGCCTGACGCTGGACAAGCTGCTCAACTGTTCTGAGTAAGGCAGGGAGAACTCTCCCTTTCTACTTCTCGAGATAAAGGAAGGGTTAAGGAAAGGGCAGTGCTGGGAAAAGCACCGTGCAAAGGCCGGTGCACATGTAAAGTGTGATTTTTTTTCCCACAGGAACCAACTTGAAAAATATTTTGTATCTACAGAATCCATGGCAAAGTGAATTTCTTCTGTAGCACACTAAAAGCTAACTGAATGAGAAAATGTGCCTCTATTCAGCAGAACTACCGGAAATAGTTAAATGTTTAACAGTGAGCAATCACTACTTTATTCAGAGCACAGCTTTGAGGTCCTTTCATGTGAATTTGTTCTATTTTGGCCATTTTTCTGGGCAAAGCTGTTGATCACCACAGTCAAAAGAGCACTCTAAGTAAAGCTTTCTTCCTCCATTCTAGCTTCGCTTCCTAGAGGTTATTCCAGAATCCATATGGAGACAGGAATTGTGGTTTCACGCAGTGCTCACTGTAACCCCGCTGCCAGGTGCCTGTGTGGCCCCATGGTTGCAGGGGTGCAGCAAGCAGAGCCACCGCCAGCCCTGGCCACTCGCTGCCAGCCCCACTCTCCCGTATCCTGGCCTGTGGCTCACTGGCGAAGGATGAGGCTAGGCACGTGCGCTCAACGCCTCGACAGCGCTCTTCGCCACAGTGCTCCTGCAGACCTTGCTTTCCACTCAGCGTCCCCTCACTGACCCCAGCCCGGCTCCGTGTGGGGACCCTACAAACTTGACAGCCCCGTGCCACCGCAGGTATTCTACAGGCACATGATAATTGTGACAAACACTGCTTGCAGCTATCAGAGGCCTATCACTATTAAGCAAAGCGCTGTGCATGAGAGTGCGTGGAACAAATAATAGAGATTAGAGTGAAAATGAACTAAAGAAATACAATAGAGGAAAATCAACAAAACCAAAAGGAGGTGTTTTGAAAAGATCAACAAAATTAACAAACATTTAGTTACATTGGTTAAGTCAAAAAGAGAGCTTTGGGAGGCCGAGACAGGAGGATTGCTTGAGGCCAGGAGTTTGAGACCAGCCTGAGCAACATAGCAAGACCTGGTCTCTACAGGAAAAAAAAAAGAGAGAGAGAGAAAATTCAAATTATTAAAATTAAAAAGAAAGAGGGGACATTACAACCAACTCTATGGAAATAAAAAGGACTATAAGAGAATATTATCAACAATTGGATGCCAAGAAATAGATGGTAAGATAGATAAAATGAACACATTTCTAGAAAGATATAAGTTACACAAATTGAATCAAGAAGAAATAGAAAATTCTCAACAGACCTATAATAAGTAAGGAGATTGAGTTGGTAGTCAAAAAACTTCCCACATCAGAGAAATGTGAGTTGTATGTAAAAAAGGAAGAAAAAAAAACTTTCCACAAAGAAAAGCCCAGGTCTACATGGCTACATGAGTTTATGGCTGATGAATTCCAACAAATGCTTAGAAAGTAATCAATATCAATCCTTCACAGACTCTTCCCAATGCATTCTATGAGGACAGCATTACCCTGATACCAAAACCAGACAAAGATAGGACAAGAAAAGAAAACCAAAGACCAATTATGTCTCATGAATACAGACATAAAAATCCTCAACAAAATACTAGCAACCAAATCCAGCAACATTTACAAAGGATTACACACCATGACCAAGTAGGATTTATCCCAGGAATAAAAATGTGATTCAACACATAAGATTCCATAAATATATGAACTTAAATAAGATCTAAATAAATGGAAAGCCACCTCATGTTCACAGACTAGAAAAGTTAATACCAGTAAGATGGCAATACTTCCCAAATTGATCTACTGATTCAACACAATTCCTACCAAAATTCCAGTTGGCATTTTTGAAGAAATTGACAAACTTATCCTAAAATTCACATGGGTATAGAGGGACTCCAGGCAGCCAAAACAATCTTGATAAAGAAAAAGTTGAGGACTTTGCTTCCTGATTTCAAAATTTACGACAAAGCTAAGTCATCAGGACAGTGTGGTATAAGGATAGATACACACCACTATACAACATGTACATGTAATGGAATTCAATTTGCAGCCCCTAAATCTATTAAAATAAAAAAAAAGGAAAGAAAAAAAGGCAACAAATAAAAAAGACATACAGATCACTGGAATAGAACTGAGAGTCCAGTAATAAACTCTTGTATTTATGATCAATTGATTTTGACAAGGGCGTGAAGATAATTTAATGGGGGAAAGAATAGTTTTTTCAATAAATGGTGCTTGTCAAACTGGATATCCACATGTAAAAGAATGCATTTGGACACCTACCTCATATCATCTACAAAAATTTACTCAAAATGGATGAAGCACTTAAATGTAAGAGTCAAAACTATAAAACTCCTAAAAGAAAACATAGGTGTAAATCTTCATGACCTTGGATTAGGCAACAGTTCTTAGGTATGACACCAAAAACACAAGCAACCGAAGAAAAAATAGGTAAGTTGGACTTCGTCAAAATCAAAACCTTTTGTGCATCAAAGGACATCCCAGGCACAGTGGCTCACACCTGTAATCCCAGAACTCTAGGAGGCCAAGGCGGGAGGATCGCTTGAGCTCAGAGTTTGAGACCAGCCTGGGCAACATAGTGAGACCCTATCTCTACAGAAAATTAAAAAATTAACCGGTGTGGTGGCGCATGCCTGTAGCCCTAGCTACTCAGAAGGCTGAGGCAGGAGGATTGCTTGAGCCCAGGAGTTGGAAGTCACATTGTGCTATGATTGTGCCACTGCACTCCAGCCTGACATCACAGAGAAAGTGAAAAGGCAATGCACAGAATGGGAGAAAAATTAGCCAGGTGTTGTGGCTTAAGCCTGCAGTCCCAGCTACTTGGAAGGCTCAGGCAGGAGAATCACTTGAACCCAGGAGTGTGATGTTGCAGTGAGCTATCATGAGTACCACTGTACTCTAACCCAGGCAACAGAGCCATACCTTGTTTCAAAAAAAAAAAAAGTTAAATACACAAACAACGTGTGACCCTGCACTTCCACTTACAGGTATATATCCAATAGGACTGAAACCACACATCCTCGCAAAGACTTGTACACAAACGTTCACAGCAGCATTATTCACAGTAGCCAAAAAGCAGAAACAATTCAGCTTTCCATCAACTGATACACGGATAAACAAAATGTGGTCTATTCATACAGCAGCATGTTGTTCAGTCAAAAAATGAAGAACTGATACATGCTACAACATGGATTCTGAAAACACGACACTAAGCGAAAATGTTAGACAAAAAGGCCACATACTATCTGATACCATTTATATAAAATGTCCAGAATAGGTAAAGCCACAGAAATAGAAAGATCAGTGGCTGCCGTGGGCTGAGGGGTTGGGGGTTCTGCGAGAAAAGGGAGTGACCGCTAATGGGTGAGGGGTTTTACAGGGACTGCTAAAAATGTTCTGGAACTGGATAATGGAGATTGTTGCACAACTTTGTGAATATACTAAAAACCACTGAGTTGTATATTGTAAAAGGGTGAATTTTATGGTATGTGGATTATAACTCTACAAAGAAGTAATATAAAGCTGTTAGAAGAAAAAAAGGAACATGTTGACAACGATGTACCAAAGGAGTCCACCTGGCTGCAGGCAACAAGAGAGTTCAAGAACAATAATGAAACTAACTGTAAGTCAACTTGCTTTTCATTACCGCTGGATACCAGGTGTGCCGAACAATGTCAGTGATAAATATTCCCCCTGCAGGGTGGACGGCTCCCACTGTGCCACTGTTAGCACGCCCCCGTGTGCAGAGGAAACATGGGGCATGTGTCATAACTCATTATGTATAACCTCATGTTTGCACGGTGCTTTATAGTTCACAAAGGGTTGTCACAGACATTGCTGTCCCCACAGCCCTGAAGGGAGAAGAGCTACCCCATGAAGACATGCAGCCTCCCTGTGGCCTTGACCGCTAACACAGGGCCACCACAGAACGCAGGACCAGACTCCTGATCTCAGCACACCGCCCACGTCTGACAGGCAGCACTCGTGGCCTTGTAACCAGCCCTGCACCTTGTCCTCTACCTCAGCTTCCTCATTCCTGTGGGCTCACAATGCCCAGAATGCAGATGCTCACGAACGAAGGCATTCACTGAACTCTTGATTTCTTTCCTGCCTCTACTTAAGGGCTCTCTGTTCGAGGACTAACCACTGCCCCGCACCTGTCTCTGCATATGGCAACTTCATGTCTTTTCCAACAAAGTCACAAGATGGGGACCAGGAGTCTGAGCAAACAGCATCCTAAATCACAGCCCCTAATTAGAAATTTTCACAGAAATATACTTAGCACAGGAACCAAGCCTACTAGATCTTTCAGGGTAACTAAACAGTGCACTAAAATGAGACTTCTTGTGATTTGGGGGGTGGGACATCCACGAGAACAAAACACCCCACGTTAGAATACACTGTCAACTGACAGACGGCAGGAGTTGGTCGGGGTAGGAGGACAGGAAACAGAATTTCTTCACAAACCAGGAAAGGCACTCCGATGCTGATGATAGCATATGTCCATGACTAGATCGTAAGTGACTTTTACTTTCCACTTTATACTTTTGGGTATTGACTTTTCAAAAAAAAATATCCGTTTTGTAAAAAGTCAGAAACCAAATATTTTTATTTGGAAAGGGAAAAAACTTAAGTGTTGGCTCAGATAATATTTAATACTTTAAACTTCACAAATATCAAATTCCAAGCTAAAGATGCCAGAGACGGAGAGCGTGTCGACCCTGGGGGCACCCTCCCCTCCTCCTGCTGGGCGGCCTGCGGAGGCGGTTGTGACCCTTTTCCCCAGTAACAGCATCCTAACGGCTTCCATCTCACTGAGGAGCAAGCTCCTACCTGCACAGGTGGCTCAATCATTATCCAGGCAGGAAGCATCAGACTGGGATTTAGAGGCTGGGTTCCTACACGGAAGTAAACGCCACCCCTGGAATCACAGGCCCAGATGTGCTGATTTCCACATGCCAAGCTCGTCAGTCTTACGGCTCCTGTAGACCAATAAAGGAAAAGTACACACAGTGCGATTACCTTTGTACGATGACTAACCTTTCATTTAATCTATGAACTTTGATTTTATATTTTAAAGAAAGAGATGAGGCTGCACTTTCCATTGAACTCTGATGCCGAGTCATCTCTCTGTTCCAGTCCATCCACGTCGGGTGTGTGGACCTGGCTGGGCTTGAGAATGTCGTAATTCAGGAGAGTCATGAAGGCCTCTGGCTGCCCTGCCGCCTGCCAAGCACCACAAGGCGCCCCTTCTAGGCTACAAGCAAAGTCGTCACAGTGCTGTCAGCACAGTGCCCCGAACCACCAAGCACTGGGAGTGATATCTCAACGTGGGTCCACTGTCAGCTTCATCAGACGTGTGGATATTGCCAGCAAATTCTTGATTTGGGAAGAGGGAACTCATATTTACAGATAATCTTGATCTGAATTAGAATTAAGATTATCTAAGTCCCTCAAAGAATCTTCATTTTTAATTGTTATATTTCCCTTTGTTAATTAAACTGAGTGTAAGAGGAAAGGAAATGGGAAGTGCCTTTTAACAAAAGAAATTACATTTGATAATAGTCTATTTGGCAAAAAGAGCAACAGTCAATAGTTAGCGGGCAGCTGCTGGAGGGCTCTCAGCCGAGTCTTTTATGTCCTCGTTTCAAACTTCGCAACAGTGACACACGGTTATCACCATCACAGTTCACACGAGGCCACGAGACTTGGCCATGAAGAGATTTGCCCAAGATCAAATGGCCTGAAGGCGGCTAAGCCAGGAGGCGAAAGGTGGGTCAGCTACCTCTGACTTCCAAGACACCACGCAGCGCAAGGCACAGATCTGCAGTGCTCGAGTCCAGGTTTGAACGTCTTTATCACCCCGGAAAGTTCCCTGAAGTCCCTTCCAGTCAATGCCCTCTACACTGAGGCAACCACCAGACTGATTTCTGTCAGCACGGGTGACAGAATCACAAGCATGCTCTTGTGCCCGGCTTCCTTCACTAGCACAGGGAGATGAGATTCACTCGTGGCGTCATTCCTTCCTACTGCCGAGTGGTATTCCACTGCACGCGGATGCCGCGCTCAGTCTATCCACTCACCTGCGGATGGACATGTGCGCTATTTCTACTTTTTGTTATTAGGAGAAAAGCTGCTATAACCATTGTGGAAGGCTTTGTGAACATGTGCTATTTTTCTTAAATAAATACCTGGGAGTGGAACTGCTGGGCCACAGGGCAGATGTCTGTCTTGCTTTTAAAGAAACTGCCAGTTTCTCCCATGGCTGTGCTGTGCTCCAGCCCCACAGCAGCAAGTGGCTGCCCCCCGCTCCCGGCACTCAGCACGGGCACCTTCCCTGCAACTAGGAGGTGTGATGCAGGATCTTGTCATGGCTTGAATTTGCATTTCCTTGCTAAGGAATGATGTTGAAAATCTTTTCTCGCGCTTATGGGGCATTTGTATACCTCTTTTGTGAAGTACCCATTCAAGTCTTTTGCCCGTTTTAAAACGAATTGTCTTCTGACTGCTGAGCCAGAGGAGTTCTTTGTATCCTCTGGATAAAAGTCTTTTGTCAGATGCACGTATTGTGAATCTAGTCTGTGGCTTGCTTTTTCATTTATTTAACAGTGTTTTTTGATGAGAAGTTTTTAATTTGGATGGGTCATTTTGATTTTCAAAATGGTATGCAGTTACATTAGCTGATGGTGCTGCCTGAGGAAGGGGCCTGGGGTAAGACACCCCCACAGGCTGGGTGGGTGCCATGAGCATGGAATCCAGAGGTGCTGCCTTCGCACAGCTGACACTGGTGTCAGATGACAGCCCATGTGAGTGAACCAAAACGTGCAGGCACGATTCTGCCATGTGGAAATCTCATCGTGTGCCTTCAGTTACAACATCAACTTAAAACTACCAATGTACCACTATATAAAAAATTATCATTATTCCTTTGTGCATTTCCTAAAGATGATGATTTCTTTTATATTAAAATTAATTGTACTTGAAAGGTGGCCTTACTAATAATCTATCTAACAGAAAGTAAGGGAAATAAACTCGCAGCACAACTACCCTTTGTTTAATTAAAACACCTGTGGCCTAACTCACTATCTCTGAGTTCTTTCTCAGCCTTTAAGAGCCCTAAGAGGACAGTAGGGTGCAAACTTTCCGTTCTAGCTCTCTGCCTCAGTTTCTGCCAAAAAACCAGATTTCAAGGATTCAGATAACCTAGTCTCACAGAGAAAAGAAAAAAATAAAGAACTCCTTGACATCTTGCCACCACTTCTGTTATCAGTCTGCTGAAGCAGAGGGCAAAAAAAACATTTTTACCCTTTAAAAACACCAAGCAACTTTCCCTCTGCTGCCTGGCATTTTCATTCCTTCCTCTGTGTGCCGTAGACACTCTTTCCTTCTCTCTCTCTCTCTCGGGGAAATAAACAAACTTTTACTTCTGTGTATCCTAATCACTGTGTGAGAATTCTTTCTCCAACCTGCTATCAGCATCTAAGTTTCTACCCTAACAGTATTTTTCTCCTTCCTTGGTCTTGTACAGAATGTCTTACTGGGGAGTTTAAACAGAACTCCCTAGAAGGAGTGTATATTCAGGGCAACTTGAATCTATGCTCCTAGAAAATAAATCTTAAAAAAAATAAAAGAGGCTGGGCGCGATGGCTCACGCCTGTAATCCTAGCTCTCTGGGAGGCCGAGGCGGGCGGATTGCTTGAGCTCAGGAGTTCAAAACCAGCCTGAGCAAGAGCGAGACCCCGTCTCTACTAAAAA
>CAUYSK010058285.1:0-31420 GCA_963575035.1 Avahi laniger
TGAGGGCCTCTATTAAGATATGTTGTTTGATTGTATATTTTTCCTTAATGTAAGTAACACTTTTTGCTCCTCTGACAATGATCAACACACGTAACCTAAACATCTGTACCCTCATATTATGCTGAAATAAAAAAAAAAAAACGCAGAATCTCTGTCCTCACATTCACTGGCTAAGTCATAATCTGCATTTTAACAAGACCCTCAGGTGATTCACAAGTGTGTCTAAGTGTGAGAATCACTACTTTTAAGAATCTGTTGCATTGGATTGATGTGATAGGGGAAGTGGTAGAAATGGATGCTCTTATGTGAAGATCCTGCTGTTCAGTAAGTCAATAAAGTGGGGCGCTTAGGTGCTAAGCAAGCATTCATTCAGACAACAAATATTCATTGAGTGCCCGCCATGTGCCAACCACTGTTCTGGGCACATCAGGGAACAGACAAAGATCCTTGCCCATAAGGAGCTTCCGTTACCGCAGAGGGAGAGAAAGGATAAGCAGGAGATATAATGAATAAATACATGATATAGTATGATACAAGGTGATAAGAGCTATAGAATAAAGAGTAAGTAGAGCAAGAAAAGGAGGATCAGTAATGTGTTGGGGATAGGATTGTCACCACAATTTTATATAACGTGGCTTGGTAAGACCACACTGAGAAGGAGAAATTTGAACAAAGCCTTAAAGGAGGTAATGAAGTTAGCCATGGAGATTTGGGGAGAAGAACATTTCAGGCAGAGAAAATGACCACTGCAAAGGACTTCAAACTGGAGTGTGCCTGGTGTTTTGGAGACTCTAAAATGAAGTCAGCATAACTGGAGTGAGTGAGGGTTGTGGTGGCCAGTAGGATGTGAGGTTAGAGCAGGAACAATTCTCTGAGCTGTGCTGTATTGTCTGTATTTGTTTGAATAATCCTCTACAAATCTAAGTTCCAGATATACATACAACCATCTGAAGGACATTGCCACTTGGGTGCCCTAAAGTACTCAAACTCTCAACATATTCCCCTCCAAACCTGTCTCTTCTCCACACTTCTCCTTTCCTATGAGTGGCACATCTACACAGTCCATCAAGCCAGAAGCCTAGGAATCATCTTTGAATTCCTCGTCCTTCACTCCTCTCTCCACCAGATTCAATCAGTTATCAAGTCCTGACTATTCTGCCCCAAAATACCTTTCAAGTCCTTTCATTTTTTGCATTTCCACTACCTCTAAATGCAGATCACCTGTAGAGACCACGAGAATCATAGATATCACCTCCTAATTGTTCTCCCTGTATACAGTCTTGCTTTTACGCTACCATTCTACTATTATAGTTACTTTTCCAAAGTTACTTTTTCAAAAGAGCCAATCAGGTGTTTCATTACATAAATTAAAACTCCTCCATGGCTATTCCTGACCTACCAGAACCTTCATCAAGGCTCTCAGGCCTTTGCTAACCTGCTCTAATTGCAGAAGGCCTTAAGAAGGTGCTGGCAAGGAAATTTTCTTAAATCTTAGTCAGGTTTACATGTCTTCATTAGAAGAGAACCTTGGACTCTGGCCTGACATGTTGACAATAATACTGCTTTGTTGAGGGCCCAGAAATGACTCAGCTTGTATGAAATTAAATAGGTAAAAGCTCATGACAGGCAGCTAAGGGGAGATTTGCCAGCTCTGTGGTGATTCCAAAGGTACTTAAAGCACTTAAAGAAAAAAACCGAAAAACCCAAAGGTCTTTGAGATCTTTCTCTTCTTCCTCCAGAAGGAAAAAAAGCCAAAAAATCTGGCCAGGTTGGCAGAGTCTCACTCTACCCTTTATTGATGCTATGGGAACACACCCAAAGACAGTCTGACATAGTGAGAGGATATTGGATTTATAGCTGGGAGGATTGGATTTGCACCAGGCTGTTATGTCATTAACCTGCTGTGCAGCCATGGGCAAGCTGCTTCAAACCTCTAGGCCTCAGTTGCTCCATCTATAAAAAAAATGTAGAAATCGGCTTTAATAGCTGTTAAGGTCCGGGTACATTATTGTACAATTCCATGATTTGAGGATAAATAGGGCAAAGGGAAGGAAAAAGATAATTTTCTTTTATTCTACCTCTGATGGAATAGAGTGATGGATTATGTTTTCTGTGTGCTCATTTGTTCAATAAATATTTATCATATGTCTATTATGAGTAAGATCTGAGGTTAGAACCTTGACCTAAGAACTAGACTTAACAAAAGCACCTAGAGGCACAGAAATAGTTTCTGCACATACGCACATTGCACAACTTAATTGCTTTCAGGCAAATGCCCCCAGTGAGCCTAGATATCTAAAGGTTTTCCTTAGAGAATATATCATATTTTTCAACTGTAAATATCTTCAGAATTATGTATTAAAGACCTCCAATAAAAAAAAAGAGACCCTGAACTGCCACCTTGAAATCTAACATTTGTATGGAATAATTTTAATTCATGAATTCATCAGGATTGCTATCAAAATGATTGAAAGCAGTAAAAAGAATTCTAGGAGAACTGGACCTTTAAGAACTGATTTTTTGTTGGCAGTGGAAACATGTCCACTATAATGGGACAATTTAAATGCATAACTGTTAAAACAAACTCTTTAAACTATTCCCTGCATGTCCCAACATTCATCATGTTGACTACCAAGACATCAATTTTTCATAAAATACTGTATAACTGAAAAGGAGACATTTAAAGGAGAGAAAAAATTGAATTCACTGTTTCAGCTCAGGGTCTGATGATTTCAGCATTTTATAGGGTGATTAACTGATTGTGTGAAGGGAAAAAGCAAGTGATACTTCACCAAGCTGTACAGATTCAGCTCCTTCTTCGGGTTTTTTTTTTTTTTGTTGTTGTTCCTTTCCTTAAGCACCTTGATTTTTCCACCTGCCCGAGGCATTGCTTATATGGCAAGAAGAGTGAATTGGCTGCACGACAAAGTCTATACTATTGTGTCTTTGCTTCTGCCTCAACAAATACCAATGTTGGCAGCCCACATGTGGCAAAATGGGCTAAAACAGGGCACAATTCTATCTTTTTGAAGTTTAATACCCATGATGCATTTTACTTTGGCAAAAGGATAAAAGAGTAGAGATAAAAATATTTTTTAAAAAACTTTTAAGGGTCATTACTATGTTAATTTTCACGGGAGCTGAAGGTTTGTTCTGTTTTTTAAATGAGTTCACTCCAGTGCCTCAATTTTTTGATGTCCATAATACTTTAGCATAAATTTTATCTTAAGTCTGTTTTTAAGAACTTTGGGATAAGACAACATAAAACATCCAGAAAATGTTTTCTGGCTCACCTTATTTTTGTGTACAACATATAAGCCTCATCATTGTCCCGACATAGAATTCAACAGTACCGCTAAATAAAATCTTATTTCTGTCCAGCGTTTAGTAAAATTCATTTTGATTTTGAATAAGAACAGATGGTTAAAGAATACAATCCTGACTCTCATGGAAATATAAAATGACCATATCAAAGATTATTTTTCAATCAATAAATTAATAAGGGAATCAGTAACATGTTAAGACCAGTCCAAAGGAGAACTTGAAGAACAAACATTATATATACAGGTAATCAGGAATGTGAAATACAATTTATCAATAAATACAAAACTGGTTAACAGCCTATAGGGCAATTAAATGTAGTGTTTGAGAAGAGGGGATAGAGAAAGATAGCCAAATAGCAACCTCCAGCAATTGTCCTTCTGCAAGAACACCAAATTCAACAACTATTCATGCAAGGAAGCATCTTCACAAGAACCAAAAATCAGGTGAGCAATCACAGTACCTGGTTTTAACATTATATGGAAGAAAGAGGCACTGAAGAGGATAGAAAAGATAGTCTTGCATTGTCTACACCACCCCTCCCCAAACCCCTGGCAGAGCCACTCCAGTGCAACGAGCAGAGAGAGAATATGTGTACCTGGGAGAGGGAGAGTGAAGTGATTGTGGGATTTTGCACTGGAACTGAGGGCTGCCTTGTCACTGGGAAACATAGCACAGGGCAGAATTCTACCAGGGGCCACAGAAGCAGTATCTTGACCATCACAGCCAGAGGAAAATATTCTGCCCCCAAACTCAAATTCTGGCTAGCTCTACCACCAGCTGATTAAAAAGTTGTCTGGGACCTGGAATAAATTCATAAGGCAGTCAGGCCACAAAGGCTGTAGTCCTTGGACAATTTATGCAGAAATTCTGGAGCTGGAAAATTTAATTGGCAAACTGAAAAATGCATCAGTCTCTCAACAGTAAAATTGATGAAGCAGAAGAAAGAGTTAGTGACCTTAAAAACAGGCTATTTGAAAATACACAGTCAAACGAGGAAAAAGAATAAAGAATAAAAAGAATGAAGCATGCCTATAAGATCTAGAAAATAGCCTCCAAAGGGCACATCTAAGAGCTTCCAGCAGTAAAAAGGAGGTAGAGACAGAGATTGGGGTAGAAAATTTATTTAAAAAAATAATAACGAGAACATTCCAAACTTAGAGAAAGATATCAATATTCAGGTACAAGAAGGTCATAGAACACTCAGCAGATTTAATCCAAACAAGACTACCTCAAGGCATTTAATAATCAAGCTCCCAAAGGTCACAGATGAAGAAAAGGTCCAAAGGGAAGTAAGAAAAAGGAAAAAAATAACACTTGAAGGAGCTCCAATATGTCTAGCAGCAGACTTCTCAATGGAAACTTTACAGGCCAGAAGAGAGAGGCATGGTATATTCAAAGTGCTAAAGGAAGAAAACTCTAACCCTAAAATATTACATCTTACAAAAATATCCTTCAAACATGAAGGAGAAATAAAGACTTTCCCAGACAAACAAAAGCTGAGGAATTTCCTCAACACCAGACCTGTCCCATAAGAAATGCTAAAAGGAGTTCTTTGATTTGAAAGAAAAGAATGTTATTGAATGAAGACCCCAAAGGCAATCACAGCAACAACAAAAATAAATAAATAGAACCTGATCAAATTAAAAAGCTTCTGCACAGCCAAGGAAACTATCACGAGAGCAAATAGACAACCTACAGAATGGGAGAAAATATTCGCATGCTACACATCCAAAAAATGGCTGATAACTAGAATCTATATAGGAACTCAGGAAAATCAGCAAGAAAAAAATCAAACAATTCTATCCAAAAGTGGGCAAAGGACATAAACAGAAACTTTTCAAAAGAAGACAGAATAATGGCCCAAAAACATATGAAAAAATGCTCAACATCTCTAATTATCAGGGAAATGCAAATCAAAACCACAATGAGATATCACTTACCTCCAGTGAGAATGGCCTTTATCAAAAAGTCTCAAAACAATAAATGTTGGCATGGATGTGGAAAGATAGGAACACTCATACACTGCTGGTGGGACTGCAAACTAGAGCAACCTCTGTGGAAAGCAATATGGAGATACCTCAAAGAGATACAAGTAGAACTACCATTTGATCCTGCAATCCCATTACTGGGCATTTACCCAAAAGAACAAAAAACATTCTATAAAAAAGTCATCTGCACTCAAATGTTTATAGCAGCACAATTCACAACTGCAAAGATGTGGAAACAACCCAAGTGCCCATCAATACATGAGTGGATCAATAAAATATGGTATATGAATATCATGGAGTTCTATTCAGCTATAAGAAACAATGATGATGTAGCACCTCTTGTATTCTCCTGGAGAGAGCTGGAACCCATTCTACTAAGTGAAGTATCCCAAGAATGGAAAAACAAGCACCACATGTACCACCATCAAATTGGTATTAAATGATCAGCACTTAAAATGCACGTATAGTAGTAACATTCATCGGGCGTCAGGCGGATTTGAGGGAGGAGGGGATGGGTATATACACACATAATGGATGCAGTGCGCACCGGTTGGGGGATGGACATGCTTGAAGGTCTGACTCGGGTGGGACAAGGACAATATACATAACCTAAACATTTGTACCCCTGTAATATGCTGAAATAAAAAAAATTTATAGTCCTCCAACCTCTATTATTTGTCTTTTGCTTTTTTTCATTTGGCTTTCATTATTTATTTATTTATTTTTTTTGAGACAGAGTCTCACTGTGTTGCCCCGGCTAGAGTGCCGTGGCATCATCCTTGCTCACAGCAACCTCAAACTCCTGGGCTCAAGCAATCCTTCTGCCTCAGCCTTCCGAGTAGCTGGGATTAAAGGCATGCGCCACCATGCCCGGCTAATTTTTTCTATATATTTTTAGTTGTCTGATTAATTTCTTTCTATTTTTAGTAAAGACAGGGTCTCACTCTTGCTCAGACTGGTTTCAAACTCCTGAGCTCAAACAATCCGCCCGCCTTGGCCTCCCGGAGAGCTAGGATTACAGGCGTGAGCCACCTCGCCCGGCCCTTTCATTATTTTTTGATTTACCGAATTAGGGCCTTTGAGAGTAATCTGTTTCTTTTCTTTTCTTCCTTGTTTTTAATCTGTTTGGAAACTGGGAGAGTGTAAACAATATGGACAAAAATTTCTGAATATTGAGTCAATTTGGTTAAACTGATTAGCTCAATTTGAGAAAACGAAAAGAAAAAACAAACTGACTATAGACATTATGTATTAAGTCCATAACAGGGTTTGTTATTTTTGTTATTTGTTTTTGTCTTTCATAACTAATTAGCTATAGATGGTGGCCCTGTTATCACCATTTTTAGGTCTGTGACTAAATTTTTTGTTGATATCTGTTAACCTCTTTTGTATGCCTCTCTATTTTGTTGTTAAGAAATAATTAAAATATCTGCTGATATTGGGATGATCATTTCACACTGCTGTTGCCTTAAAAAGCTGCTGCTACTGCAGGCAGAGGAGAGTAGAACTGGGAAAAACAGAAAAATCATGGTTTCTCTTGAACATCAATTAACTTGCAGAGAGTAGTAAGCCCTCCAGGTATACAACCAGAAAAATACCAGTCCTCTACAGCATAGACAGAGCCAAGGTCTATTAAATTCCTTTAGCAGTGATTTGTGTCAGAAATCAGGCAACGATTGTAGTGCTCTTTTAGTCCAAAATGTCAGTCAAGTGCCACCTTTGTCTAACATGAAATTACCCACTTGTGTAATTACAGACTGTTTAAGAAGTACTTGTCAAATGTTGAAACCATTGAAACCATTATTTTCTCTTTCCCTATGCTAGTACCCC
Source organism: Avahi laniger (assembly GCA_963575035.1). Lineage (NCBI taxonomy): Eukaryota > Metazoa > Chordata > Mammalia > Primates > Indriidae > Avahi > Avahi laniger. The sequence continues at coordinate 7,143 of CAUYSK010058285.1, forward strand.
ACCTTTATTTATTCAACACTCTGCAAACATTTATTAATCACCTACTATGTCGCACTCTTCTAGAGAGTGAGATAGATCAGTGAATGAGACAAAGGTGGCTGTTCTCAGGTAGCCGGCATTCTAGCAGAGGGAGTGAGATAATGAGCATAAAAATAAGTTGAAATGCTATGTAAAATAGAAATATTAAAACAGGGTGAGGGGACAGTTTGCAATATTAAACAAGATGGGAATTAACCTCATTGAGAAGGTTATAGCTGAGCCAAAACTTGAAAGAGGTGCGGTCATTGGCTAAGCAGATATTAATATTTGGGGAAGAATCTTCTAGGCAGATGGAGCAACCACTGCAAAAGCCCTAAGGTGGAGTGTGCTGGGGGTACTCAACAAACAGCCAGGGTGCCAGGTGCATGAAATGGGGAGGAAGAAGTGTAGGAGGAAAAGAGGTCAGGGAGACAATGGAAAGGAGGAATATCCTGCAGGGAGCATAGGTTTTTGCCCTAAGTGAAACAGGGAGCCCATGGAGGGTGATGAGCAGATGAGTGACTTGCTGACTAAGGCTTTAAAGGATGATTCTGGCTGTTGTGCTGAAAACAAACCATGGGGACAGGGATGAAGAAAGGAGACCGGTTTGGAGGCTATTGCGGAAAGCCAGCAAGAAATGATGGTGGCTGAGATCAAGGCACAACTGTGCAGATGGAAAAAAGTGTTCATATTTTTGGTAAATCTTTAAGGGACACCATGAGGGTTTTTGGATGGATTGGGTATGGGATATAAGACAAAGGTTTTAAAGATGACTTCAAGTTTTTTGGCCTAATTTAAATATAGCAAAAAATTTTTCAGAAGAAAGTAGATCTATAATAAATAAGGTTTAACAAAAACTTTCTAAAAGAGAAAGCTTCACATTCACCAACATGTCGATCTTGTTAAATGCAAGCCAGTGATCTGTGCATCCTTGTTACAAACAGGAATCAGGGCTCTTTAAACCTAAGATCTACTGTCTTAGCACTCACGATAGGCTGTGTACACCTTGTGTTTCAAGCTGAGCTTACTTGACATTCTTATTTGTACAGGTATTTTATTAATCCACTCCTGTGTAACTCTAAAAATAAACTGCCCTAAATGATTCACCTCACATAAGAACACTCATAAACAAACTGTAGTAAATTAAGCATCTCCTTGTAAATGTTGTTCATGAAGTAGTTAAAATTTGCTCACAAGAAGGTGACACTTATTTGACACATTTACAGTATTAATAGAGACTAAAATAGCAACCACTCTTTAAGCTCTGTTATGAACTGCTGCAGACCATGTTATTCTATATACAGCACAGCTTTTACTAGAGCATGGTCCACTGCTCGACAAAGAGATGCAGTAGGGTATGGTGAAAACTACTTGAGTTTTGCAATCAGACAAGACTGTATTTGAATTTTAGCTTTGCTAATTACTAGCTATGTGGCACTGAAAAAGTTCCGAAACCTCTCTGGGCCTCACTCACTTTCTTTATCTGTAACCTTGGGACCACAATTTCCATCTTGCTTGGATGCTGTGAAGATTTTAAACAATGTATATAAAGCCTGGCACTTGGCAGATACTAAGCAAAGAGAGATATTATTATAATATGCAATATACTAGTATTAATGACTGTTATAGATTATTATATATATTTTAATGTCACCATTAATATATTAATAACTTATATGTATAAATATAATAATAATAATGATAATAATATAATAATGACATAAGGCAGATTCAAAGCAGAATTAAACCTATTTCTTTTATCAGAAGGAATAAGAAAGTTCTATTTGACCATGCCATGTCTGGAGTTTGGGTAGTATATTGCTAGTGGCTCTGATGGAAAGGAAACACACAAATTAAAAATACATCAGCCTTAAACACATCAACAATTGATGGAATTTTCAGCAACTTCTATGGAACTAGAGACCACTATCCTAAGTGAAGCTTCTCAGGAATAGTAGACCAAACACCACATATTTTCACTAATAAGTGGGAGCTAAACTGTGGATACACATGGGCACAAAGAGATATGGAGGACAATGGAAATCAAGAAGAGGGGAGGATGGCAAGGGAGTGAGGGATATAAACTTACCTATGGGGTACAAGAAACACTATTCTGGTGGTAGGCACACCAAAAGTTCTGACCTAAGCATTATACAAGGTATTCATTTAACAAAAACATTTGTACCCCCTTAATATTTTGAAATTTAAAAAATCACAGTAAAAGAACCCCACAATTGATGGCAAACAAGGAAACTGACAGGTGTTTCCTGATGTGGTAGTGATATACTACAAAAGCTAGAAGAGGGAGAAAGATTATACTACCCAAGGTCCACTTATACATGGGATTTGTGATGTCAACCACCCCTTCAGGATTTTAGGGCAGCCTATCTTTATGAGTCACAGTGTTTTGTTTTGAGACAGGGTTTCACTCTGTCACCCAGGCTAAGGAATGCAATGGCACCTTAATAGCTCACTGCAGCCTCGAACTCCTGGGCTCAAGAGACCCTCCTGCCTCAGCTTTCTGAGTATTTGGGACTACAGGTATGTGCCACCATGCTCCGCTAATTTTTACAATGTTTTGTAGAGATGGGATCTCACTGTTGTCCAGACTGGTCTCGAACTCCTGGCCTCAAATGATCTTCCCATTGCCTTGGCCTCCCAAAGCACGGGATCACAGGCATGAGCCACCACACCCAGCCAAGTCACAATGTTTTTCAATGAAAGAAGTTCACAGATATTTCCAGAAACCTTCTGACACTCAAGGAAACTTGATTGAGCATTACAAACTAGATAAGATTTTTAAGTTTTTTCTTTCTGCCACATTTTCTCTAACATTTACTGTTAAATTGGGCTCTGTGTTCAAATTAAATCCACATTCTGGGCATCAAACTAGGCCTTTGAGGTGCAAAATTTTATTTGTGACTCTCTGCTAGGAAACAAAAAGAAAATATATTTGATGACTACAAATGGGCCACAGCATTCTTGAATTTTAAATGCAGTTCTCGTAGAAGAGATGAGGAAAAATCGGACCACTCTGGTACAGGCCGCCGGTGAGTGAACTGAAGGATCCTAGATTTACTGAGCACCTTTTCCTGAAGGAGGAACTGTGCACAGCACTACCATAGACCAAGTTCTCAAATATTCATCCTCTGATCAAGGCAGTTGTTAAAACTTCTATTTCACGGATGAGGAAACTGAGGCTGGGAGGGATTAGGAAACAGCCTAAGCCCACACACTTAGTTCACAGTAGAGCTAGGAGGAGAACGCAGACCTCTCTCAGTTTCCCAGAGAGTTCTCTCTCCACATTTCTTCTCAGAGAGGAAGGCACTGACTCATCCCATCTTTCCTTTTTGTCATCTGATTGGGATCAAAACCGCCTCTATGGTGGCCATAACTCTGAGTTACAGGAGTAATGCAACTGCCACTAAAGGCCTGAGGAAAAAGCCTACGGAGGCTCCCAGTGTGCCCAGTGGGTGGTGGCCACTAATAAGGGAATATCAGTGCTCTATTTGAGTCTTTAGAATCACATGAAAGCCCTAAATATCTTTTGGGGGAATTAAAAGTAGTTATTTCCAGTAATTACAAATTATATCACTCCATTTTACGCATGGATGGTTAAAAAGCCACCACAGGCTATAAAATCACTGGTTAATGAAAAGAACATCTTAAGATTTTGATTTATTGTCCCTGCTATCAGAGACGACCACAGCCACTGTTACAAATGTGTAAACAACCTTGATGAAGGTTTAATGTGCTTTTATCACGAGCCTCATTGTCTGCTGGCCAGGAGATGAAGCTTTGTGGTCCTGTGCATTGTGTAATTAAAATCCTTTCACTCAAAAGAGAAGCTGAGACAGTTATCAACTAATTTATGAAAGGAACAGGAAGAATCTTATATAACCAGCAAGAACAGCAGTAGGAATTCTGATTTAGGTGTGGACGTTATTAATTGCTGGCGCGACTTTAGAGGCAGACTGTTCAGATACACAGCCTTTACAAGAGGCTGCGTCTAGGTGATAATAACAGATGATGGTGAACAGATCCAGCTTCCACAGTTGCTTTCAATTACTTGCTTTCCTGCCTGAGAGAGCTCAAAGGCTTCCTGAGAGTGCTGTGCCAGGAGTACAAAGAGCACAGTGTATGACACAAAAACAAGGGAGCCAGGAGCCCATGGCCTGACACCAATTAAGGCAATCACACAACCGAAAGATGCAGATTTACATCCTCTTCCTCCTTAGAGAGTTTTCATCTGTGCCATCGGTCAGAGACTAGATGTAATGGCTCCTAAATATTTTGAAAGTTAAAAACAAACAACAAAAACAACCAACACAAGAGTCAATGATCAGTTTGTTATTATACCTCCAAGGAAAGATCCCTGAAAATCAACAGCACAGCTCATGAAGAAATTATTCTTTTTTGTCCAGACATCTCTACATGCCACCCTATTGTGGCTGGAACTGATTGTCTGATGCAGTAAACCTAAGCAAAGTTCCAGCTCTACCGAGTGAATTGCTGATGCCACACAAATACTGAGATTAACCTTCAATACTGCTCGGGCTGTTCCCCTAAGTACTACAAATTAGGTAATAAGAATGTAGACCTGTGGGGCTGCTGAAGACAGTTTTATTAGGCTTGAAGTCAGCTAAGAAAATACTTTTGCATTTGAAGAGCTTTCATTGTTGTTAGGGATAAATCCTGTTTCCAAAAGGGAGTCATAGATTCTGCTTTCATGTGCTCTTTATCATTCCAAAAGCCTATCCTATTTTCTGGCTCCACACCACACCAACTGGACAGGGCCCTGCAGCACATTTGCCAAAGGCAGTCTTGATGTAGAGGAACAATAGGGGCAGTAATGTCCTCTTTCCTGAGTCTGGGTGGTCACGGTTACTGCTAGCATTCCTCTCTTGTACTCTTCTTGTGGTTCATGCAGCCCTTTCTTTGATTCATCAATTCTAAATTAGTAAGCTTTCTCTTAGCAAACAGACTTGCTATTAATACACTTTTTAAAAAGTGTTTAAATTTCACAGGATGACAAAAGGCTAAAAATACAAAATTAATTTTGCATTATTTAGTTCCAAATGCAAAAATTAAAATCACTTCAATGGTAAATGACTCATTATCCCCAAGAGAGGGATCTTTCTTTCATTACCTTAAAACCACTTTTTGTAGTTGCTCAGCATCTCAAATGACTACCAAAAAGTAAATGACAGAAACAGCAGCCCATCATCTAAACCTGAACAATGCAATAGATTCTTCATTAATTCTTTTTCCTATTTAACTTTATTTCTCCCATGCTTATAGAACATGGGTTCATGGGCTACATCAAATCATTTGCAAAAGAAAAAGGAAAATAGATCTAGTCCCTGACTGGGGTAAACCTATGAAACGTGGGGTATGTCCATGAGGAAAGCACTTGGAAGAAAGTAATTCAGCCCTATTTCTCTTTGGTAAATGAGGATCAGGATCAGACCCTGGATTCTTTCATGACAGGTTATAGTTGTCTAGCTAGTCTTGTTTGGAAACCAGGCATGTTAACATGGGCTATTTTTGCCAGCAGGGGTGCTTGGCTTTTAGAACTATTAATATTTGCTCCACTTTCCACAACCTAGCTAAACAATGACCTCCAACCCTTATCAATCAAGACCACTTTTTGGTTCCAAAGAATTAAGGAATTTAAAAAGCATAAAGTGAAAATTGAAGAGTTCAGTCACCTCTGAAGATTCAACTGTGGTATTACAATGGAATAATTAGCTTGTGAAGAGAAAGTCCAAGCTCATTAAATCAGAGCCTAATCTGATATCCCACCCAAAAATGATAGTAGTGAGGGGAAAAAACCAGCCTTTTCAATGGAAACCATGTACCTTCCTGACTTCTTAAAGTGTGCTTTTCTCAGTGAGCATTTTCAATTTGGAGTCTAAAAGGGATATTGATTCAGAATTAGTGTGTGTCTAGGTCCATAAACTGTGGTGCACTGGCCAAGAGGTGGTATAAGCCCCCAAATCATGACATGCTCACTGGAGTAGGACAGGCATGGAGAGGCACAGGGTGGGAGAAGGTCCAGTCAAGAATATGAAGCACAGCATTTGGTTCAGATGAAAGAGAATGGCAGGTGCCCATTCAGAAGATATTGAGATTCAAAGTAAGTGCTTCCTCAACACTTAGTTATCAGATCTGGGGTTTGAGGTAAGAACAAATATGAAGTGATATTGATTCTAATAATGTGCTAAATTAGGCATCCTTAAAGGTGTTCCTTACTTAGGAATCCATTGACTCTAGGCTGAGGGGTAAGTTGAAGGTTTTGTCGGGGAGGCAGATGACCACAGCTGTGGTCAGAAGAGTACTCTGCAGGCAGAAGCCAAGCAGTAGCTGTGCCAAGTTGGCTGGTTTCCAGTTCAGAAATGGCTTCGAAACATGATTTCTTTACAAAGTCCTTGATGTTATGGTCATTTGTCTCTTTCTCTTGAGGATTGTGCAAAGCATGAAAACCATATGCTGGATGGTAGAATATTGCTTCCTTTTTACATAAATAGTGAACTATAAGCTGAAAGAAATAGCTTTTGTGTAACTAATTGTTTCATCTCCCAGAAAATCATATTTTTTCTTCTGTTACCTAATAGGGCTTTTTGGCTTTTGGGCTCCGTTCTAAGCATTACTTATATTTATACACCACACAACAGTATTATTGGGCACTTCTTTTCCAATTGACTAGCCATAAGTTAGTTGATTCTTGGAACAAAGGCAAATGACAGTCATTGTCATTTCTAGAGTTCACATTAGGCTGTTTTGGAGAAGGTTTACTCCAAAGTTTGTAAGTACTTCTTCCACATTATTAGAAGATGGCACATTTTTAGACACAAGACCAGGTCTAAATTTTCTACACGCTCTCCTTAATGCTTGACTTTCAAATCCCTTCTGTGATGGTTCCTGCCTAACTGTTCTAGCTTACTTCTTCCATTCCCACAGACCCACCCTAGTTTTAAATATATCAAACCATTATGTTTTCCATCATGTTTTTCAAACATGATAAGCTATTTTAAACTGCTGTGCTATTGCACATGCAGTATTCTCTACCTAAGAATGTTCTCCACTGGACTGAAGGCTGTTTCCTGCTCATCCTTGAAGATTCCATCCTGGCATCATCTCCCACTCCAGGCTTCTCTGATCCTCCTGGGATCATCTGGGCATCTTGTTTGGACACTGTCAAAGCAGCCCATGTTTACCTGATTGACATCTGTCTTTGCTTGTTTAGTTACTGGTCTGCCTAAAATGTGACCTCCTTTGAGAACACTCATTCTCACTTTCTTCTATTCCAGTGTTGTCCAGTGGAAATACAATGGTAGTCACATGTGTAATTTAAAATTTTGCACTAGCCACATTATAAAAGATAAGAAACAGGCAAAATTGATATTAATAACATTGTATATAACCCAATACATCTAAAATATTACTTTTTTCAGTATGTAACCAATATAAAATCTATACTGGTTTATAATGTCATAGTTTATAACAAAAATTCTACATTCTTTTTATTCATCATAAGTCTTCAAAATCTGGTGTGTATTTTATATTAGAACACATGTCAGTTTTGACCACCCACAAGTGAAATGCTCTATAGCCAAATGTGGCTAGTGGCTGCCATATTGGACTGTAGAGGTCTATTCCATTAGTCTACAGTTCTAGTGCAGTGTCTAGAACCAAATAGGTACTCAATTAATTGCACAAATGAGTTTCAGGCACAAACAATATTAAGTATCTTTAGTGCCATAGGTTGAAAGTTTCATGTAAGGTCATAGTGACAGATAATTGTAAAACTAAATCTTTCTATAACCTCTGAATTCTTACTAATTTTTTGGTGCATAAATTGATCCAGTCATGTTTCATCATTGAGTAACAGTATAACTAATAATCTTATTGTGTTTCAGCCTGCTTCTTCGTGATATGTAGATACTTAGGAAGAAAAAGCTTTTTCTATAGCTAATCTACTTTTCAGAGCCCATGGATTCCCATAGGGCACAGAAATGTGCATACTTCTTTGACCCTAATTTTCTCAATTTCTCCTTTTTAAAAAATATCTTCTGTCAAATCAGTTGCTTGCTCATCACTCTGGTCACCTCCTCCATCTTCCTGTTTGTCTCTGTTTGCTCTTTTTCTCAGTACCCCCTAACATTTCAGAGCCTGGAACAAGAGCACAAATGGAGCCCCATATACCATATGTCTAAATACTTAAAGCTATAAATCAAGTCAACAAACCATTGAACAAAACATGTTCATTCCTCCCCATGACAGACATGCACTGAAAATATAAAAAAATTTTAAAAAAATTATAAATACATGAATTTATATGTTCTATTAATGAGCCAGAGATATTTAGAACAGTAATAAAATTTAAAAATATTTCAATGGGAATGTAAATTACAACACCCATTCTGAAAATCTGTATGGAGGTTCCTCAAAATAGGATTACAATATGATCCTGCAATTCCGCTTCTGGATATTTACCCAAAATGATTTGAAATCAGTTATGTTGAAGAAATGTCTATAGTTCCATATTCATTGCAGCTTTGTTCACAATAGTTAAGTTATGGAATCAATTTAAGCGTCCATCAACAGATGAATGGATAAAGAATATGGCACACACACACACACACACACACACACACAATGGAGTACTATTCAGCCTTTAAAAAGAAATAAATTTTGTCATTTGTGACAATATAGATGGAATTGCAGAACATTATGCTAAATGAAATAAGCCAGGCACATAAAGACCTATATTTCATGTTCTTGCTTATATGTAAAATCTAAGACAATCGAATAGAATGTGGCTACGAGAGGCTGGGAGTTTGAGAGGGATGGGGAGATGATTGTCAAAGGTACAAAGCCTCAATTAAACAAGAGAAATAAGAAATTATTTTCCCTTGAGATATAATGTACATGTCAAAATTGCTAGCAGTGTAAATTTGAAATGTTTTCACCTCAAAATTGATAAGTATTTGAGGTGACAGATATGTCAGTTTGATTTAATTATTCCATATTGTATTTGTAAATCTTAATATCACTTTGTCCCCTATAAATATATACAACTATAATTTGTCAATTTATAATTAAAAACTAAAAATTAAAAAAGTAGAAGATATTTAGTCATTTTAGCTTTAGTACAAAAATATAAATATTTGCATATTTTTAAATTTTCCTTTTATTTCAAAATAATGTAAGTTTCTGTGGCCTTGTGACTTTTTGTTTCAGGGTAAATAAAATATAACTTCTTTTTTCCCACAAAAATAGAAGAATTTTCATTAAGATATGTAATTGATAAGTTATTTATTTATAATGTAAATAAGTTATTTTTCTTACAGATATATGATGTTATTATAATCAAAGTTTTCAAATAATTTGTGTTCTATTGACAGTAATAATCTAAAGCAGAAGTCAGCAAAGTCCTTTTATAAAAGAGAAATAGTAAATATGTTCAGCATTGTGGGCCATAAAGTCTCCGTTGCCACTGCTCAAATCTGCTATAGTATTGTGAAAGCAGCCATAAACAACATGTAATTACACAAATGGGTGTGGCTGTGTTCCAATAAAGCTGTATTTACAGACATTAAAATCAGAATTTCAGGTACATTTTACATGCCACAAATATTATTGCTCTTTTGATTTTTCCTAAAACTATTTTAAAATCTAAAAAAGAAAACCACCCACATTCTTAGCTTTTTCAGGCTGTTTAAAAACAGGTGTCTTTTTCTATAAAAAAGACATCTGCACTAGAATGTTTATAGCAGCACAATTCACAGTTGCAAAGATCTGGAAACAACCCAAGTGCCCATCAATACATGAGTGGATTAATAAAACGTGGTATAAGTATACTATGAAGTTGTACTCAGCCCCCCCCCCCAAAATGGTGATCTAGCACCTCTTGCATAATCCTGGGTAAAGCTGGAGCCCATTTTACTAAGTGAAGTATCACAAGAAGGGAAAAGCAAGCATCACATGTACTCACCATCAGATTGGTATTAATTGACTTAACTGACCAACACTTATGTGCACATATAGTAGTAACATTCATTGTGCGTCGGACAGGTGGAAGGTGGGAAGAGGGGATGGGTATATACACACCTAATGAGTCCAGTGAACACTGTCTGGGGATGGATATGCTTGCAGCCCTGATTTGGGTGGGGCAAAGGCAATATATGTAACCTAAATATGCGTACCCCGTAATATGCTGAAATTTAAAAAAAAAAAAAGGTGACAGGTCAAATTTGGTCTGCAGAGCATAATTTGCTAATCCCTAATCTAAATGACTGAGAAACAAAATGCAATTGATTTCAAAGTGTACAAAGTTTAAATATATCATAAAAATGTAAATTAAACAAGTGTAAAAGTATAAAAATAAATAATTTCTCATGTTTCAAAAAAATTTATTTTTATTCTAAAATATTTAAAATTGCCTACTAAAATAAAAAGACAAAATATATGTTTCAATCAATAAATATAAAAAATTCAAATCAAAATTATTTAAATATTTCAGAAATTCTCAACTTCCATTTCAGTCCCTATAATTCTTAGCTCTTTATTAATGCCAGTGCCAAACATGGTCCATTTTCAGTTTTAATTTGAAATTGAAGGTCTTTATTTTAAGCCCCTCTGTTCACTTCCCAATTCTAATTAACAATTTGTACACTTGAGAAATATAGCATGGTTTATTTTAAGACTAATTCTTTTCAGTGTGGCCTACTTAATTTGTACTCAGCCTGAGAAATTAGAGATAACAGCTTTTAATTACTGAAAAATAGGTTTAAAAAATGCTGAGGCACGCTATTTCATATATTTTTTGACCAACATAAATATTTCAATTTTGATCATCTATTTCAAAAAAATCAAATGTATATGATTGTCTTTTGTTATAAAGTTGCATCAGGGAATATCTTGTGAGATGACTTCTACAGGGAAAACATTAACACACATAAATAAAGATAATACATATACACTTGGCCCCTCCCTATTCATGGGTTCCACGTCTGTGGATTCAACAAACAGTGGATCGAAAATATTTTAAAAAGAATTGCATCTGTACTGAAAATGTGCAGACTTTTTTCTTATCACTATTTCCTAAACAACACATTATAACAACTATGTCCATAGCATTTACATTGTATTAGCTATTATAAGTAATCTAGAGATTGTTTAAAGTACAGGGGGGAGGATGTGCATAGGTTATATGTACATGCTATGCACTCTTATATCAGGGACTTGAGCAGCCACAGATTTCGTTATTTCTAGAAGGTCTTGGAACCAATTCCCTCATGGATACTGAGGGATGACTACTGTTGTATATTATTGCATTATTTTCCAAAGTACTTCCATATACACAATCTCTTTTAACTTTTAAAACTCTGTGTTGTAGGAAATGCGTAATCTTATGCATGACTTCTTTCTGCCCTTGGTACCGCTAACCTCATCCAATTGATAAGATGCTACATAACTCAGCTTGAACATTCCTTCTTCCATGAAACCTTCCACGTCTCTTCTGTAGAAGAGTTAAATGTTCCAACCTCCATGTGATCAATACATGTAGTTACCTATCTTATTAAACTTACCCAGCTGTTTAGGTAAGAGTTGGCTCGCACCTGTAGACTATGACCTCCCCAAGGGTGAAGGTTGTAATTTTATTCACCTCTGGACCCTTAGCAGCCATCATGAGGTATGGCAAATTGCATGTGCTCAGGAAATATATGATCAATTCATTCAGTCATTCAGTAAATACTTGTTGAGTGTGTCTTATGTTGCAAGTATGGTTCTAGGTGCTGGGGATACAATAGTGAACAAACCAGATCAAATTCCCTGGCCTCATGGAGCTTTCGTTCTAATGAGGGAAGACAAACAAGAAACAAGATAAGTCAGGGTTCTTCACAGAAACAGAACCTACAAGATATATGTAGATACATAAGAGAAGATTTATTATGGGCATTGGCACATGTGATGATGGAAGTCGAGCGGTACCACCATCTGCAAGCTAGAGAACCAAGAAAACTGGTTGTGTAAATTCAGTTCGAGGACCTGAGAACTGAGGGAGCCAATGATGTAACTTCCAGTCTGACATTGAAGGCCTGAGGTGGCCTTCAGAGGTACCAGGGAGTGGCAGGAAGAGGAGGGGTACCCGTGTAAGTCTGGAGTCCAAAGGAACAAGAAGCAGGAGCTCTGATGGCAGAAGGAAGAAGACGGATGTCCCAGCTCAAGAAATGAGAGAAAATTCATCATTCTTCCACCTTTCCATTCTGTCTGTGCCGTTGACACATTGGATGATGCCCACTCACATTGGTGAGATCAGATCTTTTTCACTCAGTCCACTGATTCAAATGCTTTCTACTAGAAACACTCACAGACACACCCAGAAATAATATTTTACCATCTATCTGGGTATCCCTTAGCCCAGTCCAGTTGACACATAAAATTAACTATTCATAGTCAGTAAAGTGTATAGTGTGTTTGGTGATTATAAGTGCAATGGAGAAAAATTGAGCAGGAAATGGCAGCGTTGAGATAGGATTGCCTCATCGAGAATGTGACATTTAAGTAAAGAATTAAGGAAGGACAGGAGTGAACAACACCCATGGGGAACCAGGGGAAAGAGGGAGGGAGTATGCATGGTCTGTTGGAGGCCAGCATGGCTGGGTTGCAGTGAGCAAGTGAGAGTCAGTAATGTGGGGGGAAGAAGAGAAATGGGGAGCCAGATTATAGCCTCAAAGGCTGTTTCAAAGACGGGTGTTGACTCCAGTTGGAAGCTGTTGGAGGGTTTCCAGCAGCGTAGTCACATATTCAATTTAGTTTTTAGTAAGATTACACTGATTAAAAGAATGTATATGTAGAGAAATTTATGTATAAAGAAGAAAGCATTTTGCCTAATGCGACACAGGTGGCACTAGGAAAATATGGGACCAGAATTCATGCTTCCTGCCCTAAGATGAATTTCTTTTCTAACATTGCTCACCCAGAAATAGTTCTCAGTAATGTGAATATGGTTGAAGAGAATGATTTAGTTTCCTTGTAAATTGTTCATTGATTATGTCTAGGGCCAGCTGATTACCCTCAAGAAAAATCAAAAGAAATCAATCAATCCTGATATTTTAACTGGATAACACCAATGTTCTACATATGTTGAATATTTAAAATGTCCATGTGTTTGCCGTTGTTCAGACAAAACATTTGGATGTGAGGCTGAATTGTTCCTTTTTCATTTGGCTGCCCTGGGTTATTTATGTACCAAATTGGCCTCTTCAATTTTATTTATATTCGTGACAAGTATCACTTGGGGGCAGTTATCTGTGAATTTGAAAGCTATATGGCATTTCTTTCTTTCAAAAAAACCCCAACACATCTTTGCAAATAAGTAATATCAATAAATTTGTTTTATTCCCCACTCTACCCCAATTGGTATACTTAGCCACAGATGATCAACCTGATGTTAAAGATGTATAGACATAATGCTGATCACATATCTCTCTGAAACACTATCTCTATTCTTGAAATGAGAAAGACTGCCCACTTGTACAGCTGACAAATAACACACAAGTTATTACCAGCATTACAATAGTGCTAAATTGCCATTACTGAAATAAAATTCCTGAGCAGCACATCTATATTATTTATAATTTCATTGGAAAAGTAAATTATGGATGATAATTAAATAAATTATTAAACTAAATAAAAATGATGCCAGACTAGGAATTTGAGCAGCAGCAGAGATGTGAATGTTTAATAGGCTTTCATTGACGACAATGGACTAAAAAACTGAAAGTTGTGGTCTATATCATAAAATTTTGAAACCAGAAACAAGGGCCCCCATTTTTGCAAGTAAGAATACAAAATCCCAGGGCAGAGAAGCCCTCCAGTGGGTCAGGCACAGGCTATGACCTAGCCCAAGATGCCATTACTCCTTTTCCATTGCTTGTCCAGCAGTGCCAGGTACCTGACTGTAACATAGGTAGGATTTCATCAGCTGTAAATAATAGCTGTCCCGACATATTTACAAAATGAAATCAAGTACATCATCTCATTTGTTGATTTATCAATTTGCTTACAGTGAACAACTTGCCTGTTATTTTAACTAGCAGTCTGTGTCTAGACATGCCTCTCCAGGCTCACCCACTTGCTGACTCTCCAGACCCACCTTTTGCAAGCCCCATTGGACTTTTTTGTCTTTTTTATTTCAGCATATTATGGGAGTACAAATGTTTAGGTTACGTTGCCCTTGCCCCACCTGAGTCAGAGCTTCAAGCGTGTCCATTCCCCAGGTGGTGCGCATCACACTCATTATGTGTGTATATACCCATCTCCTCTGTGGGACTTAAAGTTAAGAGTCATCTGGTAAAACCTGGGCCCATCATCTTCCTGCCCACATCTCCCCCCATGCCCGCCACCCTAGAGCTTGCCAGACATGTAGTTTGTATGGCCTAGCAATACTTCAAAAGACGGTTTTTTGTTGTTATTGTTAGGGGCAAAGACTACTTCATAGGGTTGCCAATTTTTTATTAATATTTCATCAAGCAATCTTTTAAAGTACCAATTTCTAGTACCACCATTCTACTCTGTGGTCATCATTGGTTTGGTGACTTGTTCAAAGTTAGCCAAGATGAGACTCTTCAGGATTTAAGCCTTGGTCTTCTGACTCCTAGGTCAGTGCTAAAAATCCCAGTTTTCAAAGAAAAACCACAGGGCTGGTATCTAAAACTTATTATGATTAGATATGTGAAACAAAGTAATAAATGTGGGGGAGGCGGGGGGAAGCATGAGGGGCAGCTAGGAGATGGGGCTTGACTGGTTCAGAAGCATTAAGTCAAGGGAGAGGACAGAGGCACCACTCTCACGGTAGCACCAAACCAGCTAAAGGGCCATTAGGTAAGCCAGTAATTGGGAGTTTCTGAAAAATTACAGAAGATATGGCAAATAAAAGGTGGTATTTGATGTAAATCATTCTACTGGGTACACTTAAGAAGTAGAGAGGTTTGAGCAGAGGAGTTGGGAGGACTCAAGACAGGAAAAAAGGGAGGACACTGGAGGTGGTGATTAGAAAGACTCCTGGTAAGATCAGGAATTAGAAAAGAATTAGAAATGGAAATAAAGAGAGAGATCTGAGAAATGTAATGAAGACAATAACGTGCTATCTTATGAACAAGTTAACATAGACATTCAAAACGCCAGTGAGACTCAGTAATTCTGAGTTACTTAAGCATAGATTTTCAATGCCATTAATTTGGCAATTAATCATATGCGGTCTTGTGACATTCTTTATATTGTTGTTTGAACAGTTATTACTTTTTGCATTATTTAACTTTTGTCTAATAATGTCTTATCTCTTCAGTATGTTCTGGGGTTAGGGTATAATGGATGAAGTCGGCTGGCTGGTGGGAACAAAGTTTCACAATTCTGTGTGAGAAAGAAAAAAAGCTAACGTGTGGATGAATTTTATCTGTAATACCCAGGATAGCCTGTATGTCCCAAATCTACACAAGTTATGGAAACAAAGTGTGTGATATGTAGACATATACCTACTATTTGACTGGTAGGGAGGAGATACTAAGGTGAATTAAAGCAAGTCACAAGTTACAACATATGGGTCATGAAGTTTCATACAAGATTGAAATTTTCACAGAGTGTAGGATTGACCATTGGAAAGCATGTTCAAAGGTGTCTACAGAATCTTCCATTGAGGCTTTGAAAGAGATAGTTTGAGATCGATTAGGCACTGTGTTTGTCTGTGCTAAAATTTCATAGGTCTGCGGTGAAATAAGAAAAACAAAGGCAGTGTAATAGATAAAGATATGGACTCATAGATGGCACAGCTCAGATATAGTTGTGAGAGACTCTTTTTTGAGAAAGACTTTTTGTTCTGTAGTCCAACTAAAATTATTTCTAGGTTTGGCTGAGTGTTAAGACATTTTTTTTATTGAAATCATGGTGATAGTAGAAATTGGTATTTGTAAAAATGTCATTATTTGTTAAATAAAAATTATCATTACTATGATGTAAACTTTTCTCTATCAAAAAGACATCTGCACTAGAATGTTTATAGCAGCACAATTGCAAAGATGTGGAAACAACCCAAGTACCCATCAATACATGAGTGGATTAATAAAATGTTATATATATATACACCATGGAGTTCCACTCAGCCACAAAAAACAGTAGCGATATAGTACCTCTTGTATTATCCTGAATAGAGCTGAAACTCATTCCACTAAGTGAAGTATTCCAAGAATGGAAAAACAAGCACCACGTGGACTCACCATCAAATTGGTATTAACTGATCAACACTTAAATGTACATATAGCAATAACATTCATCGGGTGTCGGCAGATGGTGGGGGAGGAGGGGATGGGTATATACACACATAATGGGTGCGGTGTGCACCATCTGAGGGATGGACACACTTGAAGCTCTGAATCAGGTGGGACAAGGGCAATATATGTAACCTAAACATTTGTTCCCCCGTAATATGCTGAAATTAAAAAAAAAAATTTAAAAAGTCTCTTTTGAAATGTTGCTGTCCCATCCAATCCAGGTTAGCAGGCACAGGGGGAGTTGTGGGTGGGAAGATGATGGGGCTCAGCTTTTACCAGATGACTGTTAACTTTAAATCCAGTGAGGCCTGTGAGAGATGGGTCCAGAGAGTCAGCGAGTGATTAAGACTGAAGAAGCATGTCTGGACACAAATTATTAGTAACATTGGTATGCAGTGTTTATTGAACGCTTACTCTATGCCACTATGTGAAGTCGATATTATCATTATCTCATTTTTACAGGTGAGGGAATTGAATAGTAGGGAGATTAAGTAACTTGCCAAGGTTACAGATTGGTAAGTGCTGACACAAAGATTTGAATCCAGATTTGCTTGAATTCAGTGCCCAAGTTCTAACTCACTGTGCTGCACAGACTTTCATTAATGTTTAAGTGGTTGTTGAAAAACCTGAGTACAGAAAAGCCTGCCAAGAGGACAATGTAGAAGGATAAATTAAAAATCAAGAGAAGGGGTACTTAGGGGAGATAACAGGGCACAATGATAATTTGCTCTGTTCCATGTGAGAGGTGGATGAAGCACAGGAGCTATTGCTTTTGGGCATGCTGAGGTCACCCATGAGGTCAGGAGGATGAGTGCTTTAAAAAGTTGTTGCGCCAGAGGCCACACTGGAAAAAGCAGGGGGCTACTGGTCCAACCAAAGGGCACTACTGGATTCCAGTGGATGACTCTAGATCAGAGCAACCAACTAGACAACTTAAAGCAGTACCTAGAAAAAGAAATTAAAACAAACAGAATACCCATGCTCAGACTTACAACCATCACCCAGTATATTATTTATTAATTCAATAAATGTTTAAGTGCTTATATGCCGGACGCTGGTCTAGATACCAGGGTACAGTAGTGAAGAGGCAGATAAACTTCCCGCTCTGATGGTGCTTACATTCCAGTGTGGGGACACAAATATATATAATGTGAGAAAGTGATCAAGACAAAAGGGAAAGAGAGTAATAAAGTGTGTGCTATTTTTAGACACTTAATGGTAATACATGTCATATGCCCCTGACACTCAACTCCCACTTCCAAGGAGAAATTTAGCACATCTCAATATACAAGCCCATAACAGAGCAATATCATGTAATAGCTTGTGACATACAGTTTCCATTGCAGAATATTCTAAAAGTGGAATATCTGTCTCCAGAGCAATATCAACAGAGACAGGCCAACATGATTAAACTTCACATCAGAAGACAGTCCTGTGAAGACTGTCATCTCTTGGGTACCCACCTCAACACTTCACTCTTCAGGGTGTGGAGACAGTAATGAATTCAGCACGATACAGTCACTGCTATGCAGCCTCACCGTCAGGCTCAATTCTTGCCTTGAGAGTAATTACTAGATTTAAGAGCCAATGTGTAGATGCCTTAACTCTAAACCTAAAAAGTGCTTTGTTTTGCACTGAAACTATTTTGAAACACTATCAACAAACCAGGAACGTCCAAGAGAATGAATGGACACCGTCCCAATCCTGTGCACACACATGCATTAGCTATGAAAGTATTTGACGACCATAAATTTAATAAATGTTACCTCCATTCTATTCCACTCTGAAGGGAAAAGGTTCACCTATGGTGAGCTTTGAATCCATGAGTCATTTCCACACTGCTCTTCCCAACTCTTGCAATGGGGACTGTATCCCTCATTTCTGCTGCCTGAACTTGCAGAGGTGATGTTCAATTTTTCCCAGTTCCAAACCACAAAGCACTTCTAAATCTCTGGTAGTAGAGTTGAGGTAATATGGCTTCTGTGAAAGCTACAGGGAAAATTATATAAACATTTTCTGCTATAGATTTATTCAACACATATTCATGGAACACCTACTATGTTCTAGACACACTCTTAAAGACACAAATTTCCCTTTTGCTATGCAAGAAACAGAAACAAAGATTCCTTTCTCTGTAAGTCTTGATTTTATTGCCATTGATCATTTATATGCTATTTTAATTCCTACTCCAGTAATTCTAAGAAATTCATATCTTCTAGGCCACAGAATCCTTCCTAATAAATCAGAAAGTACTTTTATTGAGTGTTTACACTGTGCTCACTGCAAAAAGTAACATTCTCATATATTGTGTTTTACTGGCCATTTAGAAGGCTGCATGAAACTCCAAAATCCCTATTTCCCGGCTTGACTAACATGTATTTCTTATCTTGAGATCAATTAAAAGTAGTCAAAGTGATAACGGTTATATGTGCTACCAACAGAAAACAGTAAAAAGTGTTCTTCCTTTGGAAAGTTCCCAAATTCCATATCACACTATTATCGCACTACTGGAACCAACAACACTATGTAACACTGTGAGAAAAACAAAGAGATAAAGTTGGCTATTTTAGAATTAGATTGTCCAAAGAAATTAATAGTTTTCATTAAAAAATGTTGAAAAGTTTCTATGTATTTTTTCTATTAATATTTGGATTCAGATATATTCTGATTTTCCTTTTTATTCTTCCCAGGTACCTAATAAAAATAGAACTCATTATCAATACAAAAGCTATATTCTTTTCCAGCAGAATAGGGCTATATAAGACCAAACAAATGACCTTCAACAAAACAATGTCAATTATAATCCAAAACACCACTCTTGGAATGTATTGGCATTGCCTGACTAAACATTAGGGGTCTATGGAGCAGAGATGTTAGATGATCATCCTGTTTTCACATAACAGTCATTATTTGGGGGACGATTGGGCTGGTGGGTGTTTCATTAGGGTCTCACAGAAATCCAGAAAATAAAGCATGACAATTTCACCTACAAAAGCCTGCCAGATGGCTACTTGCACAGATGTGTATCTGTCTGGTGGGGAAGAGCAATTGCTGTTGTATGTATTCAATATTTCATTATTGGACAACCTGTGAGGGCCCATCGTCCTCTGGGTTCATTACTGTGACATTACTAGCTTTCAAATGAACATAGCAGCTGCTGTATTCATTTATCATCTCTCCATACATATTTCATTCTGCTCTTTATGAAAGAGGAAATTTTGCTTACTATCTAAATACATGGTTCTTGATTATTTTTATTTTCTTACATACCACATAAAATAATTATTATTTATTAAAATGATTTACTAACTTATTAGGCCAGTTTTCTTTTTTTGAATCTGTTCATGCTCCTTTCACTTTCTAATTGACATAATTCTATTGTGGCTATTTATTTTCCTTGTTAACCTTCCCTAAGCCAGACCTTGGTCATCACCAACTATATGCACTCAAGGGAGATTAAGAAGAATAAACATAAATTCATTTTCAAAAGCGTTGTCATTAGGAAACTTTGAAGTAGGAAACTGAGAAGGGAGAGAGGGAAATGTGGTAAGTGAGAGTTACTGAGGCTCTTTGAACCAGCTTCTGTGTGTAATTTTCTCCAGAAGGGCCCAGTTACCATGGTACTGAAGAAGGTGATGACATCCCTGATCATTCGGTGGGCATTGCTTGGTGGATGAGGCAGAAGCAGCAGTATTGGAGGGTGTTCTCTTAAAACAACCAGTATTCAGGGCACAGCTGTTTAGAGAGGGGAGTCTGGAGAGAGGCAATGGACAGGAAGAAAGCAGAAAGGTCGAGATCTCTCCTGCCTAATGGGCCTGCTTGGCATTAGAAATCATAAGCTTGTGGTGACAGGTGGAAATCCCGGACTTTATTCTATGAGGGGGAGATGTTCATGGGCCTGCCCAGTTTTCCTGTAGGCAGATGAGGTGGAGTGGAGAGGAAATAGTTATTTGAGAATGGTGTACACTGGAACACCTAATTCCCAACCCAGCTATGAGGCTGGTTTTGTTGCAGGAGGAGAAAAAGCAGTTCTTGGTAAAAGGTAACTAATCATGTATCACATTGAAAGATCTGCCTTATTCCTGAATTGTGGCCCTACTGAACAACTTTAACAGACCAAGCACTTGAGAATTTGGAAGTGCAATTAAAATAAGTAGCTCTCCTCCATGCTGTACAAAAGTTCTTCAGTAAATCTCACTAGCTGCCCTCTTCCTCACAGCCAAGACTAGAAAATTTGGCATCATCCGTTTCAATAAAATTTTCAAGTGGGAATTTAAGGAATAAAATAAAAACCTGTCCATTTTATTTCCCTAGATCTTTAGGTATGTGAATAATTTAAGATCATCTTCATTATTAACTAATCCTCATATTAATATATATTTAGTGGCTTATGAGTATTAATATTTCATTGTAAAAATAGGAAAAATGTGATTGTGTGATCAAAAATCAGCAGTATACAAAAATCTCTCTTCTCCTTCCTTTCTCTTCTTTCTCTCTTTTTCTGTTTATCTTCCTTGCATTTGCATGGAAAAAGTTGGTAGTGCTAATGGATATGAAGGCACAGTGGAAGGAAGAAAGAAAGAAAGAAGAAAAGAGATTAAGTATGGAAAGGATCAGAATGGCATTGCTTGTAAGACAAGTCAGATAAGGGCAGGATAAACACCTGTCTAGGCAGCAGAACATGCAGGGCACCTGAATCCCCCATAACAATGGGGCTGAGGGTAGAGATGGGCAAATTTCTCAGGGAATTACTTAAATGGAGCATCAGGCAAATGCTTGCCCTCCAACAACTAAACTTAACTACACATCCATCCATTCGTATCCAATCAAGTATACATTTGACAAATATCTACTGAACACATGTCTTTGTGGCACACTGGACACTGTGAAATTGTTTCAGGTTTCTAGTTCAGTTCAGCTATGAAACCCAAGACAGGAAGGTGCTCTAGCACAGGGGTGGGGAACCTTTCCATGTTAGAAGGCCTCGTTAATTTAGCTGTAATCAAATAAGGCTGCATTCAAGAAACTTCAATTAGATATACTTAAAATTGTACATGATTTTGTAAAAATCTAACTACTATGTACTTAATAATTTCAAAAATGAAAACTATTTGTTAATTTTAAAGTTAACTACCCTTTTAATGACTTTGTTGTGTCTTCTTTTTGTTGCAAAACATTTGAATATTTGGTTGCAGCATGGAGGTCCACAGTTTCAGTTGATCCTCTGGATGAGTATCAGTCATTCGTGACCTTGAGAGCATCTTGATTTGGGTTAGGTAGGAGAATGTACATTTGCAGCAATAAGTGATTAAAAAACAGGAAAGCATATTTTGGGCATATTGCTGAAGGCATGAGTACTCTACTGCATTTTTCCATATTTCAATTGGATCTTTATTAGCATCAAACAATGGCTTTAAAATGTCATCTACTGAGAGCTCAATCAATTCCATCTGTAGTTCTTTAGGTGCCTTGGTGATACCAACTAGGCGAGGCTGAAATGCTAATTTGAGTGTGATGTCATGGTTCTCAAGGTCACTGAACCTTTCATAGTATTCTCCAATTAATAGGTCTCTAACAGCTGTGTATTCTTCAAATGATTCGTATATATCATCCTGCTCATCAATGACATTTGCTAACTGGAAAAGTGTTTATCTGAAATTTCCTTTTGAAGAAGAACTGTTTTGAAAAAATATACCTTTTTAAAAAATGCTTGCATTTTTTTTTTGCCACATATCACATATACACTTGGTTTTACCTTGCAAAGAAATATTCAAGTCATTTTGATTTGACAGGATATCACACAGAAATGCAGGATTTCTATAGAAATCTTCTTTCAGTAATTCACATTGCTGATTCTGCTCTTCATAAAATTTAACTATCTGTTCTCAAGGGGATAAAATTTTGGCTAACGTCTTTCTCTGCCATAGCCAACACACTTTAGAATGATATGGCAAATCCACACTGAATACCTCATGTTCAACTTTAGCATGTTACTAAACTGATGATGCTGTGCTGCATTTGCACAAATATAGTTAACAATGCTTATAACTTGTTGCAAAGCGTCACTTAAAATAGTAGCTTTAGCACAGAGATTTTGCTGATGTAAGATAAAATGAAAAGAAATGAGAGCATCTGGATCTGTTAATACTTTTTTTTTTATCCATGCAATAAACTCTTCATGTTTTCCTATCATGGAAGGTACACCATCTGTATATACACTCATTAAATTTACCAAATTCAGTACAACTTCATGACATTTATCTTGAACCCTGCTGAAGATATCTATTCCGTGTTCTGTTCACAAGAGTGCCCAAAGCAAATAACTCTTCACAGCAAAAAAAATCTTCTGTTATGATCCCAATGAAGCATAAAACCTGTGCTGAGTCAGTAGTATCAGTTGATTCATCCACAACAATTGAATAATATATATTTTCCTTTTAAAGTATTGCACGAAGTTGTTCTGTTAAGTTGAAGTTGTTCTGTTAACAAATTCAGCATGAATTTGTTTCTCTTGAAAGAGGCAGCTGTTTGTACTTTGAAACATTATTAGGGTCTAAGCATCCTACAACTTCACACAACTTTTCATATATTCTTTCACAGTTTCTAAATCACTGAGTGGCTTCCCTTTTTCCCCGAGTATATAATCTACTTTATAAGTTGCTTCAGTGGCATTATTTCCAGGTCTTATTGCTGCTTGAAAGAATTGTCTTTGCTTTTGCTTTTCATCTTTCAATTTCTGCAATACAACCTTTTGTGCCTCTCCCTCTAATTTAAAATATATGTGATCCTTATGAGTGTTATAATGCTGATGAGCACTGAATTTCTTTAATGTTGATATTGCAGTATTACAAAGCAAGTAAATCATCTTATCTTTAGCAGAAACAAGATAACACTGCAATTCCAAATCCTCATAAAAAAATCTGTTTTTTTCCTTCAGTGTTCTCTTGGTCTTCTTTTGACCAAGGGCTGTTAAGCAAACAGAATTAAAAAATATCCTTGAGCTGTGCAACTATTTACAAATTCCACTCAAACAGAAATGTAGTGCACTGTTGTCAAAAGCTGACAATGGACTGGTGGACTCAACCCCCACAAACTCTCCCCAACCAGCCTCATGCGGTAGTGGTGCCAGTCAGGTGAGGGAAGTTAAAACTAAATCATGAGAGTGGCAGCTGTCAATTTAGCCCTTATGGCTTATTAATGTTCTAATTGTGCCAGTCAATCTGGGAGGATTATTTCATTGAAACTTATTTTATTCTTTGGTAATTTAACTATATTCATTTTAAAAATAAAATAAAAACATAAAAGACTGACAAAAATGTATTTATGAAAATAAAAGGACTTGTTCTACAAAATTTGGATTCTGTCAAAAGGCTGCACTTAAGGACCTAGAAGACCACAGGTTCCCCACCCCTGGTCTGGAGCCTTCTCTATGTGTATCACATGTCCTAAGTTTCTCCATATTCCCTTTCACCACTTTTCTGGTTTCTTGCTGCTAAAGTTCTCTTTCTTGATTCAGTTCTTTCAAAAATCTCATTCTTCTCCTGATCAAAATGTATACTCAGGAGTGGATACAAAATGTAAATGGTGGGCCAGGCGTGGTGGCTCACGCGTGTAATCCTAGCTCTCTGGGAGGCCGAGGCGGGCGGATTGTTTGAGCTCAGGAGTTTGAAACCAGCCTGAGCAAGAGCGAGACCCCGTCTCTACTAAAATTAGAAAGACATTAATTGGACAACTAAAAATATATAGAAAAAATTAGCCGGGCATGGTGGCACATGCCTGTAATCCCAGCTACTCGGGAGGCTGAGGCAGGAGGATTGCTTGAGCCCAGGAGTTTGAGGTTGCTGTGAACTAGGATGACGCCACGGCACTCTAGCCCGGGCAACACAGTGAGACTCTGTCTCAAAAAAAAAAAAAATGTAAATG
>CAUYSK010058287.1:0-22361 GCA_963575035.1 Avahi laniger
AATTTAGAAAAGAACAAACAAAAAATTTTCCAAAAATAATTGTGTTTTTACTCAACTAAGATTACTTGAGTAATTGTCTTGCTCTCTACTTTTCTATTATTTTTGGTATTTAAATTTCTGATTGACTCTATGCAAAAGATAAATTTACCAGATAATTGCCAAGGGCCATATCCATAATACCTGCATAAATCGGTTTCAATATGCTATGCTTCATTTGCCTGTTTCAGTGGTACCATAGTGGCAAATTGTCTTTAACTCAGGGCCATCCATTTGCATAATGATGTGCATAAGGAGTTTAATCAAAAATAAAATCAATTCTGAAATTCATTTGCATCTTCATGATAAATTAGAAAAATTATATGGTAGATACATACCCCAACAATTAAGACTGGCATTTGGTCAGCATTTTTTTCCCACCTTTTTTTCCCAGGGGATAATTACCATGACCCTGGATAAGGCGATAGCAGGCTAAGAACTAAAAAGAATCATTAATATCTTAAAGACCTGACAATTAAATGTCACTAATAAATAGAACAGAAATTGCAAAATTATGTCATTAACTCATCTGTATACATAATAAATAACTTTTATTCAGAAATAGGTATTACTCTATTGTATTTTTATTAAAAATTCATTAATACTCTTTTTGTTATATATTATTCTAAAATACACAAAAACCAATTTTAAAATGTCATTGTTTTAAATACACTTACTTAATTTAAAATATGTCAGTAGCAATTAATGATGTCTGTAGTTTATGAATTAAAATTTAAACTATATATTTAAATTATCATTATAAAATATCCATTTTCTCAATTCCTATTTTTGTGTCAATCCACTGATCTTTCTACAGCTTTGCTATCAAATTAATAGAAGACACACAAAAAATGTACTATTAAAGATAAGTTGAATTCAGTCCCTCTTTTCACAGCAAAGAAACATATACTGCAAAATCTTTTGTTAAGTTAATGAGACTATAATATCCATTTCCTCATTTGTCATGTTCGAAGTTTAAAAACATTCATAAGAATGACATTTTGCAAATCCTTTAGGAAGGATATTTTATAAAATCATCTTTATAGAGTGACTTTGTGCTGTTTATATCCTATTTCTTCACTATTTTATCATTAAATTTATCATTTTTAGTTGTCAATGATTATACCTCTAGAGGTTAAAGTTTTTATTTAATGAAGCAATTACATTGATAATTCAGCCAAAATAGGGAAGGATTTTTGCTCATTTAATCTATTTTTAAAGAGTTTAATCTTTTTCTGAAGAATTATTTTTCATTTGGGCAATTTTTTGAGATCACAATTTCAATAACCAGAAAACATGTAGAAACTAACAAGAGAAATAACAGATAAAATATAATCATTATTATAAATAAGGTGAAAATATTAAATGATGAATATATGAATACTAACATTTTAAATCACCTTTTTGGGAATTAAAGACTGAATTATAACTAGAGATTGAAATAACAGCAAGCTGTTTGTGAAAAATTCTACTAAAAAGTATGACATGGTAGCCCTGTAGTATAGCTTAAAGTCTGGTAACGACTCCAGATTTGTTCCTTTTGCTTAAGGTTTCTGTGGCTATTCAGGCTCTTTTCTGGTTCCAGATGAAATGTAGAATTATTTTTTCTAGATCTGTGAAAAATGATGTTGGTGTTTTGATGAGGATTCCGTTGAATCTGTAAATCACTTTCAGTAGTATAGACATTTTAACAATGTTGATTCTGCCAACCCATGAGCATGGTATGGTTTTCTATTCGTTTACATCGTCTGTAATTTCCTTCCTCAATGATTCATGGTTCTCTTTGTAGAGATCTTTCACCTCCTTGGTTAAATATATGCCTACGTATTTTATTTTCTTTGTAGCTATGGTGAAAGGCATTGAGTCTTTTATTAGATTCTCAGCTTGACTATTGTTGGTGCATAGGAATGCTACTAATTTGTGTATACTAATTTTGCAGCCTGAGACTCTGATGAATTTATCAATTCCAGGAGTCTCTTGGCAGAATCTTTGGGGTTTTCTAGATATAAGATCATACATCAGCAAAAAGCGATAGTTCGACCTCCTGTTTCCCTGTTTGGATACTCTTAACTTCCTTCTCTTGCCTGATTACTCTGGCTAGAACTTCCAACACTATGTTGAATAGAAGTGATGACAGTGGACATCCTGGTCCTGTTCCAGTTCTGAGTGAGAATGCTGTCAACTTTTCCTCATTCAGTATGATGTTGATTGTGAGTTCATCCTCTATGGCTTTTATAATTTTGACATACTTTTCATCTATGCTTATTTTGTTAAAAGTTTTTTATCATAAAAGGGTACTGAATTATGTTAAATGCTTTTTCTGCAACTATTCTGATGATCATATGATCTTTGTTTTTACTTTTGTTTATGTCATGAATCACATTTATGGATTTACTTATGTTGAATCATCCTTGCATCCCTGGGATGAAGCTCCCTTGGTCACATGATACTGGTATAAAAATAGAGATCAATGAAACAGAACAGAGAACCCAGATATAAAACTATCCACATATTGCCATCTGATCTTTGATAAAGTAGACAGCAATATATGCTTGGAAAAAGAATCCCTATTCTATAAATGGTACTGGCAAAATTGGATAGCCACATGTAGAAGATTGAAATAGGATACATATCTCTCACCACT
Organism: Avahi laniger; assembly: GCA_963575035.1. Classification (NCBI taxonomy): domain Eukaryota; kingdom Metazoa; phylum Chordata; class Mammalia; order Primates; family Indriidae; genus Avahi; species Avahi laniger. The sequence continues at coordinate 2,681 of CAUYSK010058287.1, forward strand.
CACAAAAAATAATTTCAGATGAATAAGAGATTTAAACCTAAGATATGAAACCATAGAATTCCAGAAGAAAATGAGGAAAAATTCTTCTAGATATCAGCCTAGGCAAAGAATTTATGAAGAAGACCCCCAAGGAGAATCACAGCAACAACAAAAATAAATAAATGGAACTTGATTAAATTAAGAAGCTTTTACACAGCAAGGAAACAATCAACAGAGCAAATAGATAACCTACAAAATGGTTAAAAACATTTACATGTTATACATCTGATAAAGGACTAACAACCAGAATCTACAGTATACTCAGGCAAATCAGCAAGAAAAAATCAAACAACCCCATTAAAAAGTGGTCAAAAGACATGAACAGAAGCTTTTCAAAACAAGATTGACTAAAGGCCAATAAACATATGAAAAAATGCTCAGTGCCACTAATAATACTCTTATGGCTTATGTTATGAACAACCTACCAAGAGAACAAAGCATAAAAAGAAGTATAGTTTGTCTCTGGATTCAAAAAGAATTTGAGTCTAAAATAGCTCCTATCCCCCAGTTTTTTTTTTTATTTTTAACTTAATGAAATCAATGTAAATGTTTATCATTTCACATAAGCATTGAAAAACATTTGGAAAACTTGCCTTGACACTTCTGTTGTTAATGTTATTTCAACCAAATTATCCCTACATTTCTTCCAGGCCAAAGCAAGTGAAAATCTAGGGTTGTGAAAAGTCGAATTAATTTTTTTTCTTAAGTTTGATCTTTTCCTTTGATTCATTTCTTGAATTGTGACACTCATCCTAAACCTTAAATTTAAATTTATATCATTTTATAGTCAGGTTCTGGCATTTAAAATACTAAAGAATCACTCTGTAAACAGTATAATTTTCAAATATCGTTAATAATATTTAGGACTTTGACATTTGTAGATCTGAAATAAGCTTTAAATCAAAAAAAAGGCTTATTTACATAACATGAGCATATAGAATAAATTAATGAAGAAATATGCATATTATGCCTCAGAGATAAAATTAAATGGGAAAAATTTAGACTAGTTTCATTTAATAGTGCATTTCTTTCCATTTACCATTACTAGGCACTGAGTGATCTCTATTAAAACCTGAATTATAATAGTAATATTAGTTTACAAAAAGAATCAAGAAGTATAATAATTATGATTAACAAAAGGAGAAAGAAACAACACTTTTCTCCGTGTGTTTCATAAAACAATGATCCTGCAGTTTCCAAGCAACATTCTGTGAAGAAGAAAAACAAATATTCACATTCCATATATATTGAAGTCCTTTGACTAATAAAATGTCTAATGTATTGAAACCATATTTTTCCAAAATTATTTATAGAGTGACAAGGGTCATTTCCTGGAATTGATTTTCATGAAATATTTGAGAAATGCAGGAATTTTAAAAAATCCTTTGTCATAAGCACTAATATTACTGGTTTCAATGCCATATAATAATCCAATAAGCATATGCATGAAAATTTATAATTAAGTACATATATATTTTAAAAATTGTATCATATATAAGGCACAGAGGGCAAAAATATAGTTCTTAAAAGACTACAAAATCAAAAAGATTATGCACTGTTGGCTACCATATGAACAATGTTAGGAAAATACAATCAAATATGAATTAAAACTATTTACTTGATTGTTCTATATAAAAGGGAAAAATTTAAAATAAAACTTATATACTATGTTGACAAAAAAAATCTAAAATTAGAAGCAGTAAAAAAAAAAATCCCATAACCTTGCTAAATATTATGAAAATCAAGCAGCATTCACCATTAGTTTTATTTCTTTGTCAAAGAGAACAATAACACATTACAGAAATATTTCAGGCAGCTTGGCTTTTGCATAATGTATAGCATAATGGTATTCATCAGTGTGCATTCTTCGCCAATCAATGAGACACTTTTCCATTGTGTAGTGGTGAAAAGGAAGCCTGAACAACTAGAAATAAAAAATAAATTTGTATGGAACATTTATCAAAAAAAGCATGAAAATCATATTTTATCTTTTAAAAGATCTATGATTTAAAGTTAGTTTTTGGACAATATCGGGTTGCATAAGATAGAGTAATCCAGATCATTGCCTCAAAAATTATTTTAGCATCTCCTTAATGTCAGTGAAATTGAGAACAAAGCAAGTCAAAATATTTTTCAGTTATGCACAACGGAAAGACTCTAAATGTAACTAACTCCAGAAACACAAAACCTTGATTTTTCAAATCTGTCTTCAGGCATGATTAATTCTCTCATCTGTATCCTGTATTGTAATAAGTTATAAAAATAGAGCTGACATTGGATCAGGGCAAAAAATCTCTTAGTCACATAAGGCTAGTGATTACCTTAAAAAAATTTCCCTTCGGATTTGCAAATCTGCTTAATTTTATATTTTGCCAAAGTAACTGTGTTTCAATAGCCCCACTTGTACATATGAATTCAAAATTATAAATTCATATAATTAATGTATAAAATCTAAAATCCCATAAGAAATTTTTTCTACAGTATTCTTTCTACATAAAGTGTTCTTATTTTTCCATTAATATTAATGTCTATCATCATGCAATAAAAACAAGTATTCCTTCACTTATTTTTCCCTAAAATCAATATAGCAAAATGTAAAGGTAGGTAAGTATAAATATTTTCAGACATTTATACTAGTTTCTTTCATTTTTTTAAAAATCTGAACTATTTTTTCCCCAATCCTATGTGATTCCCCATAACATTGTAGAAAAAAGAGAGAGCTCAGAGTGAATTCAATACCATTCAATTTTTAAAAAATTTTGACTTTAATTCATACTGCTTTTTAACTTTTTCAATCAAAGGAAATAATTCCTTCCTTTCTTCCTCCCTTCCTTCCTTCTTTCTTTCCTTCCTCTTTCTCTCTTTCTTTTTCTGATGTATGGAAATGTCTTTTGGGAAAAAGATTTGATTACTACAGATTTATGATATAAAGATTTCATGACTCATAAGCTTGATAACTCCTAGACAATATTAGATTTTACTAAATTAATTTACAAAGTAAATTTGTTTCATTTTAATGATTGATGCTTTTCATGAATTATAGTTCAACATAGTTTATATTCAAACTTTATCATAGCATTTGGTGAAACAATGAAGTTTGAAGGCTGAATATAACTACCTAAAGCTTACAGCAAACCATTTTTAAGATGTTTCAAATACAGAGAAGTGAAAACTTAATGCTCTGTTTTTTGTTCTGTTTTCTTCCTTCTGGAAGACAGAAATTGATTATTAAATAGAACTGAAAGTATTCACCAGAGGGTAAAACCATGATAGGATCTCATTAAATTGAAAATTTACAGGCAAAAATTCTTAGAAAATGCAAGGACTTTGTAGAAGAAGTTAATCAAAAATTGACAAATACCGTATAGATAAAGTATGTCCTTGACTCTAAGGGCAGGAGAACTTTAAACTTGTAAAGAACAAAGAGATCATTTAGTCCTTAGGTTACACAGCATGGAGAAATGATGCTCAAATTTAGATCTTGGAATTCCAAGTCAGCTCAGATTTTGAGTAATGACTTCATTCTTCTTGCTTCAGATGAATTAGCATTTTAATTCCATCAATGGAGAAAAACCAGCAGTAGAATAAACCGCTAGTTTTGACTCATTTTATTTAGACTATACACAGAGCAGAGGACAATAGTACCTTACAGCAGCCTGCTCGCCAAAATCTAAATACCTCTCTTTCTGCTAATTTGAAAGACATAAGACATCCATAAATGATAATAATATTTCCACATATTTCTTCCTCTATTGTCAATTAAATCTTTGATCCTGATATTAGTAATAATAATTATAGCAGGAATAAGATTTATTAAAATGTGAGTGCCCCCAAGTTCTTCCCTGCCCAATTTACATCTCCCCTTCATAAGGTAATTGCTTACTTTTGCTTTCCTGAGATTGATCAATGTTTGAAGATTGGTAAGGATGCTTTGTGCAACTTTAGTTTTAAACTTTTGTTTCCCATTGTGGTAGGTTATGGGACTCTTCTCACTGATTCATTTCTTTTTCCCTGTAAGAGTATGCATCTCTACTCAATGTCGTGCGATTTATACTGTTTTCTTGTGAGTATTCTTCCTACCCCACTGTCAGATTTAGCCATATGTCTTGCTTTGGCTGATGAAATGTGAGTATGAGTTCTAAGCTTGTTCTTTAATATTGCCAAAAGAACAGTGTGCTCCCGATTGAAACTGCTCCTCAGTCTGAGTCCTAGAATGAAAAGACACATGGAGCAGACCTATAAGATGAGGAAGAAATAAACCATTATTGTACGTTAGTGAAGGAGGTAATATGTAGAGGTCCTAGAGAAACTACAGCCTTAATTAAGGCTGTCAGAGACAACGTGGGTGTTTTAGTGTATGATATAAGACGTCCACAGCAGGTTGAGAGTAAAAGAATATTGAGGAGAAAATGAATTATTAAAAAATACTTTTAAAAAATATTATAGTAGGTTACACAGGATAATTTATAAGGAAGATGAAAGTGTTGCAATCCTTTTAAAATTTATTTGGATTGTCGACTGATTCTCTTGGAATGTGGGACCACATACGGTTTAGATAGCAAGTGGCCCAGGCTTATATTCAGAGTATATAAAAACAGCAAACATTTACTGAGTGTTCTTCACTTTAAAATCAGGATTTAATGTAATATTCATGTAATTTAATGAACTATAGTAATCATCAGAAAATGAAGCTTATAATAGTCACATAACTTGCCCAAGAAAAGAAGGTAGGAAGCAACAGTTCTTGGATTTGAACCCAGGTCTGCCATACTTGTAGCCCTTTCATTTACTACCTGCCTGTTTTTCACCTGCATTGCTTATACTAGTCCATGAGCCATTCTATTTTGGAGAAACACACACAGATTGAATCTGCATTAAATGTAGAATCCCAGTACCTTAGCTATGCCTTCAACTCTACTTGGAAATCCTCTTATGTTAGTTTCCGTAGTTCTCCCCTCTCTGCCATTTCAAATTACTCCATCCATACAAAGCATCGTATCCTCCACTTTTTCCTTATTATCTGAAGATGGTTTTCATGACCAAATAATGCCTCATCTTCATTCCATCTCTCAGGACCCTCTTCCTCTTTTGAAGTTTTCTCTTGCTTTGCACAACCTTTAAATTCTGTTATATTTCAGAGGACTAGCTTAGGCAATGTTTGCTTCTCATTGTAGGCATCCTACATGTATATCATCACTGTCTCTCATGCTCCATCTCCAGCCCAGTCCTAAACCTGTGACCTCTCCCTCTAGGATTCTTGTGTTAAATAGGAACAAAATCCATCCTAGTGACCCAACAAAAAACTTTAAGAAAACATACCTTATTCCTATACCTTCTTGTTTTTAAACATTCATCAAACTTTAGTGATGAATGTTTCTTATTCGTATTTCCTGGGTCTAATTCCATGACTTCCATTGAAGGTCACAATATTTCTGTTGCAGGTCATGCTGCTGTCTCACATGGGGTACAGTAACAACCGTTGATTGGTGTTCCTGCTTCCACATGGCTTCCTCTAGAGTTAATTCTTTATCTTAGAGCCAGACCCGTTTATTTTTAAACATAAATTCAAGTCATTCAGAAAATCAAAATCATGTAACAATTTATTTCTTTGGAGGGAAAATATAAATTCTTTAATATGGCTCCTGGGATCTTTGGAAATTTGACGCTACAATTATTCCTGCCTCATTTCTCCACACACTTCTAAAAGGAGAGCTGAAAGTACTCCTATGTATTTTACAGTTTCTTCTCTGAGATTTTGATCATGCTTGCTCTTTCTGAAACACCTTTTTCTTGCTATACTCTTGTAACTTGCCTAAATCTCATTCATCCTCTATGTCTAAAATTCTTAAATGTCAATTCCCAAGGAGACTTTAATGACCTCTAACCTAGTTTAGCCCTCCCACTTATATATTATGTTATTATTCTGTGGTTTCTCTATTGCAACTTTCATATTTCATTTTAATTATTTATTACATTTCTAACCTCAAAACAGTAACTTATTTAAAAGCCGAACATTTTCTTATTTTTTTATCTTTGTTTCTCTCATATCTCCAGAACATAAAAGCATATCCATGAACTTGCATCTGAGACCAAGGGCATACAGATTATAATAGAAAAGCAAGGTAAAATTGTAAAAGCTCTTTTATTACTATTTCTATTGAAAAGACTACAGCACTGGTATCAGAAAACTGATGAGAATGATTATTTATTTTAAAGGAAGCAAGAGATCAAAATGTGGACATGAGAAGTCATGGATAGGAAAAAAAATTGATATTAATATTTTAGCATCAGCCACATAGAAGCCACTTTTAAGGACAAAGCAACAGGCGACATCACCAAGAAATCCTGTGGAGAAGATAAGAAAAATGGTTTGGAACAGTTGCCAACCAAGAGGACATATTTGTAGAGCAATTGTGAGATATTAATTTGGGAATTCCAGGCTGCACAGAAGAATCAGCAGTAGCTAGAGAAGTTAATTTCCCATGATTACATAAGTTGGGATATTTTCCTTTGATACTCTGGCCCTACTGGTACCACCCTCCATTTTTTCGTGTAGCATAGGGAAAACTTGAAATGAGATTACATGGAGGAAACATCTCTCTGTAGGTAATTCTCCTTAATCAAGCCTTTCTGGAACATGGATGGGAAAATTAGAATTTATTATAAAATTTTACATTAAAATAGGGACTATGATTAGAGCTGAGATCATTTTCCCCTTTAGGGAGCCATTAAATTTAAACCACACATTTTTTAATTGTATGCCAGTTCTCACAAGTATGAATCCTGAATGTTATCTAGAAGGCAATCCTCTCATTCAATTGAGCTTCCAAGTTCTACAAAAGTAGCTTCGGGGTTAGTATTATTGGAGTTTACAATAAACTGGCAAAATTGGAGGAAAAAAAGGCATATATCTACCTTTACGTAGAGTGTAGACTCTAATGGGAGTTTTTAAAAATTAATTCTTCTGTAAAGCAAATTAAATGAATTAAAGAATAAAGACCTCAATAATATATTTTTGTAAGACTCTAAGAATGTTACTTAAAATGTTTTAATATCCAAATGTGTAAATCGAGGTCCTTAGATGAGATGGGTGAAATAATCCTCAATTATATCACAGCACACGTCACTATTGGTGCCATTTGCCCATCTACTCCCACTACTCCGTTATGCAAATCCCATTTTATGAACACCATACTAGATCGTCTAGATTGTCTCTAAGTTCCTCTCTAGGTCCAAAATAATAATGATTCTCCTTCCTATAAAAAAATGGAAACTATAAGATAAACACAAATAACACACACGCACACACACACACACACGATCACCTGTACACATATTCACTTCTACTTATAATAAGAGATATTAAAGTTGTCTAAAATAAGATGAATACATGATGTTACTGAAGTAGGAATTACTGAATCCATAAAAAAATAAGGTAAAATAATAAGAAGGAGTGGCTAGGTGCAATAGCTTATTCCCATAATCCTAACATTTTGGGAGGCCAAGGAGAGAGGATCACTCGAGACCAGGAGTTCAAGACTAGCCTGAGAAACACAGAGGCAAGACTTCATCTCTACCAAAAAAAATTGGCGTGGCATGGTTGTGTGTATCTGTAGTGCCTGTTACTCACTATGGGAGACTGAGGCAGGAGCCCAGGAGTTTGATGTTGCAGAAAGCTATGCTGACACCACTGCATCCCAGCCTAGGAGACAGAGTGAGACCCTGTCTCACAAACAAAAAGAAGGATGGATAAAAGCCACTAGGCAGAGATACACTGCTATAAAAAGTAACAAAATTATAGGGGAACAAAGAGGAAGCTAAGCTAGTGGTAAGATCAAAATAAGTTAAGTTTATCATAATTTAGTTTGAACAATTTTGTTTTTAAACCCACTGCCCATAGATTCCAATCTATAGGTTCAAACTACAATGAACTACAAACTTTAATTTGCATGTAAGTAAAGCAGTTTTGGTGGCTACTCAGGCGCAGAATGTGTCATGTGGAGATTGCTTGAAAAAGAGAAAAATGTAGAGCCTGCAAAGGTGTGGAACACAGACAAATGATTGCATATCAGATGAAGGCCCATTCTAAGTGAGAAAATACAGTGAATAGGTGTGAAATTTTTGAATCAGAGCACTGGCTACCGAGAAATAGAAAGGAATGGATTTGAAAAATCATAGGAAAATAGCTGGAAGAACATATTGTGGAAAATTAGGGCGATTTGAAAATGGACTGCATATTAGTCAATATTATATCAACATTAAATTCCTTTGAAATGATGATGTTAGTGTTACTGTGTAACAGAATACCCTTGTTCTAGGGCAGGTGTCTTCTAACTTTTCTGTAAATGATCCAATAGTAAATATTTAAAGTTTCATGTGCTACATGTACAAGTACTCAAGTCAGCTATAGCATAAAAGCAGCCACGAGTGTAGGTACATGGATTTATTCCAATAAAACTTTATTTATAAAAACAAATGGTGGGCCACATTTGGCCTAAGGACTATAGTTTGCCAAAGATGGAGCTGAAGTATTTAAGAAGCAGCATATCTACAAAATCTACAAAATATTTTTCAGTGATTCACTCCCCAAAAAATGTATAGATAGATTTGTAGATATGTGTGTATATTTTATATGTGTGTATATACACACACATACACATACACATATACAAAGACATCGAGCATTTGATGTGTGTTAATCACTGCATTAGGTGCTTGACATGTATCAGCTTATTTAATCTTCAGGTCAATTTTATGAAATATATACTATATATATTGTCATTCGCATTTCACAAATGAGAAAGCAAAGGCACAAAAAAGCTTAATTAACTTTTTGAAAGTCACAGCTACAGTTATCAGCTGAGGCAGGAGTTGAACCACGCTAATTTAATTCTAGGGTCTGTGACATTAATGACTTGAAGATTTCTCTAGGAACAACATCTACGATGTGATCCTAAGCTTCTCCTTTATCTTTCCTGAGCTTTGTTTTATCTCAACTATAAAATCAGGGACTTGGACAAGAGATACGTGGAATTTTCTTCAATTCCCAATGTTTAAGATTGTCATCGCCACATTATGTACCCTTTCTTTTTCGTCTTTAACTCATTTTAGCCCAGACATCAATAAAATGGGAATGTGCGTGTGTGTGCACATAGTGGCATTTTTAGCTCTTTTCAATTTAAAATTGAATAATTTTATAAAAAGTTATTGCATCCTGACCCAATTTCTGAGCTGAATGTGAATTAGGTTATCGCCGTTTAATGGACTGCATTCTCTGTAGATGCTCTTGCATTGCTTTGTATTGAGCTCAGAGGAAAATATCTATTGCTTCCAATGAGTCTAGTGCCTTATGAAGATTACTGCACCGCTCCTTATGTTCTCTCACAAAATGCATGCTGATAGTTATGTTTAATCACTTTACTCAAGAGCACTAAAACTAATAGCCCTTGTTTTAAGCACATGAAAATCCATAGAGTGTCTTCAGAAATAGTGCATTATCTGATATTCTGCTTCTAAAGAATATGAAATAATATTAGAAATGTCTACTCTCTGGGGCTCCAGGAGGGGAGAAATAGCATTATCAACATTAAGATAATGGAGATAAAGCTCCTGCCAAAAGAGAAATTTTCAACTGTAACATCATTTCTCTTAGCTGCTAAATTGATTTGATTTAACACATCAATAAGATGCAATATTATAAATATTAAGTTATCTATCTCTGTAAATTAAGAATGTTAATATGCAATTGGACAAATCAGTAACAGGTTTTATAAATAATATTCTTAAATCCAGAGCTCCAGCCATGCTAATAACTGGAAAAACTTTGTTAAGTTTCTCATTTTCATTAGTTTAATCTTACTTTGATATTTTTCTTCCAAAAATGTTACACATATAAACTTTGTTGTCTGTCCTCATGAGAATTCTTACTTTTGCACATATTCTAGAGCTAAATAAAAGATATCTTAAGGTTTTCTTTTCATATGTCTAGAAGTATAACTCTCTAAATCCAATTTTGTATTCTATATGTCATTTCTGGAATTTTTAAAAGGCTAATGAATACAACATATGTTTTGTAATATAAATAGCATGAGTATAAAATATAAAAAAAATTTTATGAGAATCAACTCTCACTTCAATGGCACAAAACTTCAAACTTTCAGACTCTCATAGTTGACTCTTCCAGACTTTAAAGTTTGCCCTCTGTGGGTGGGAACTCAAGCCCAAACTGTGAAACTGCATTCAGAGAATACTTCTCAGGCTGACGATGCCAAATACTAGCTCAAGGGATAATTTTCTTGTCTGGAACTGAGCCTCCAACACCAGAGGTCAGAAGCCTTCGTGGAGCAGGAACCCTCAGTAGAAAATGTTTCCAGCTATTACCCTTCACATCGCATTACTATGACAAGGTCGTTTAGCATTTGGAGATGATTAAGTTTTCACACACATTCCTTCTATGCTACCTTCCGTTTTCCTTCATTTGAAACAAAACAGCTGCTCCTCCATTTGCCTCTTAAGGCATTTGGATCATCAAACAGGCATTTGATCTTGCAGCCTGGTACTCGTGGGCTTTGCACTAATTAAAGATGATAAGGTGAAAGCGAGATAGAAAAGGTCCAAACCGTTCATCTGATAGGAAGACCGTGTATTCCTCAAAACAAGCAAATGCTACAGTAACTTTAAAGTACCCCCTTGACACTTTGAAGTTTGTCCGTTGTACTGGCAGGTCTAAAATGAGACCTATCCAAGACAGGCATTAGCATGTCAAAGAATAAGCTTCATTTTCTCCGTGAGGACTGTATTTGAAGTCAATGATGTGGTACTCCAGAGGCAGCTCAAATGTGTGCCGTTATTCCAGATGTTTATTGTCTCTGTAGAAATACAATTTCACAGTCATTAAACATGTTAAATTCATCAAGAAATAATTATAGCAGAAAGCCTGACAGAAGTGTTTCAAAATCTTCATAGAAGATTTGTCTGTTGATCAGGTTATTGATTTTTATTACCTAGGTATTAAAGTGCTATTTTTATGTATTATCATCAAAGTAATTGACAACCCTTGGCCAATCCTACTGTTGAATACTACACAGAAATGTTTTCAGTGTCCAATATCTGTAACATTATGTCTTAGTGCAGTAGTTGAAAATATTACCTGAGTTTCTTTTATTCTAGAATGTATGTCTGCATAATTTTAATTAAGAAAATCCATTAGGCTGGCCAGAAAAAGCAGACTCAAACTGGCATAAATAACTTCGTGTTTGGTAGATCTTGTCATTTAAGATAACATTGGCCTCTTGTCCTTAAACATGATTTCTAGCCAAATTGAGTGAACTAAGAATTTAGCAAGCGAACCACTAAAAGATAAATAGATAAATTATTGGAAGTTATCGTTAAACTCAGAGCCTACATTTTCAAAATTTTAGGAGACAAGGTGATCTTAGAAATTCAGAAAATTCTCAATTCTTAAAAATACATAAATAACCCTTAAGCTGTCTCTTCCTTTACAACTTCTTAAAATTCTAATTACAATTTAGAAGTCCTGGTAGATCTAGAATCTAAGCTGGAATGACCATTTGCAGAGCCTGTACCTCTTAGGCAATCAACTCTCCTAAGCTAATAAAAGGAGCTTTCAATGCTACCTTGACCTGTTCCAGCTAATTCTACCACTTATTCCTCTGTCTGTATATAAATAAGAAACAATTAGTTGCCACTTGGAAGTGAATGGTATTATATGTTTTGAGGAAACAACACTTTATATTGGAAAATAAAAAGGTAATTAGCTACAATTTCATAAGAATCTCAATGTTTTAGTGTTTAAGCATTCTTTTGTCTGCTTGCTTGGTTTTTTTTAAAAAAATATTCTTGGATCTAACAGTAAAAAAATAGCTGTCAAACTCATTGAATACCAAAGGGAATAAGGAAAGAGTAGGTTTTTTTTTTTTTTTTACACCATTTGCCTTTGAAGTTATTATACTTTACTTTACCTGATGGCATGCAATCTACCTAAAATTTCATTGATGCTATTCTAGCTTAGCTACAAAATATTATCTTGTTTTTAAGCTTTTAACTTCTCCTGTAAGGCTAGGTTATTATGTATTTAGTCTTTGTTTTATTCTAGATATTTCTACATGAGTTCAGTAAATAGAGCATTCTCTGTTTACTCAGAAACAGTAAATTTTGAGGGAAACAAATAAAAGAGATGCAGAAGAAAATTTGCATTATTTAGTCAAGATTTATTTTCTAAGTAATGCAAGTAATAGAAAGAAATACAAGTTATGGTAAGGACTGTGAGTGATAGAAACAAAATACGGCTAACTTAGTAAGCAAGAAGAAATAATTGAAAGAATATAGTTTCATATATACCACAAAGATAAAGGAAAGAAAAAAAACAGAGCTGCAAAAATACAGGTGAGCTCTGGGGATGTCAAAAGTGGACACGCATAAAATTTCTTGCCATATTCTGATATTAGTATATATCTACTGCAAAGACCCTACTTTTCTATTTCATTTGAATCCTTTCAGAGAGTATTTGACCTAACTCTGTTTATGTATGCAATTCTGGATAAATCAAATATGTCCAGAAGCACAGGGTTATCGACCATTGCCAGAGCCAGGTCAATGTACTTTTGTATAATAGGGACATTTCAGAGAAGGGAGAATTAATATAAGCTCTAGAGCCATACCAAGAAATTGTTTTCTACCTTGTTTCACATTTTTAATGAAACATAAAATAGACTATATTGCATAATTCCATTTTGTCTCAGCATAAAAGCTTTAGGTAATTGGTACTATAATATAATATGAAGATTTTAGGTAGTAATAGAACAAAAATAATTTCACTACTAAATTTACATCATTTAGAGATTTTTCATATAAGTTTTTCTTATGGCCTTTCCTTTGAGTGAAAGATAAGTACATTTCTGTTCAAATTAATTTTAGTCACAAATAACGTGTTTCTATGGCAAAGGTAGAATTGGAATACTTTTAGCAAAATCAACATTTATTTTGCCTTACATTCTAATTTTAGCATTCCAAAATTAGATATCAGTCAAAGATTATATTAAAATTTTAAGAGAAATTTTAATCATGTATCTTGCCTGTAAAAAGTTCTACATTCACGGTGTAGAGATTTGGTAAGTACAATGGTATGCAGAAAGTTTTATTATTTAAAGAACAATATTACCATGATTATCTCCTTTGTTTGTAGTCTCCTTCTCTCTCTATATAAAACTTCTTATAAAATTACTCTAATATAGTATGTTCATGTCTAATCTTGATTTTTATCAATTTTCTATAATTACCAGCATCATTTTCTCTTATCTGTAAAGATTCACCAAATAAGTAATTTCATGACTACTAAATATCACATCATGCCAACTTACAGCTATTGTTTATAATTGCTCTATCATTAAATTTTTGGCTTCTAAAGTATCAGCATAGCACCTAAAGCTGCACTGCCTATGAGTTTTTGATCATGTCTCTGTTCTCATCTCCCTAATATAGATTGCTAAAGAAGGAATGGTGAAAGTAAATTGGATTAAAATAAATATGCCTATGTAACCCAGTTCCTCAGTATCAGGTCTCTTCAGTCATCAAGAAGCCAGTTTATTTAATACAGTTTGAAAATCATTTCCATCATCTTCACGCATTTTTATCTATAGTCTTAAAAGAATTATCTCAAGAGTTTACACTTTCATGTCAACTTAGCTTCTGTCAATTAAATCATCTGAACAACATAATAAGTATAATGTGCATACATCTTGGAGATTTTCAGACTAAAACTACAGCTATAAATGGCACTGAGAATTACATAATCAGGAACAGAAGAGACTGCCTGCTGCTTATCTTTTTCCTTAAAAGCATAATTCCACAGAGCATAGTGTTAGTGGTTGTCAGAAAAAACCAGTTCATAACTTCATGTAGGATTTTGAGGTATGTATTTATCTGAATGCACAATGCTAAATAACATATTTTCTTACATTTGTACAAAGAGAAAAAATATACTTGAAAAACAGTTTTGTTAATATTAATATAAAATAGAAGAAAAATACATGAATCTGGTAAAAAGAGAAGTATTAATAATAAAATTTTAAAAATTGTTTTTAGTTCTTGAGAATGTTTGTTTTTGGTTATTTAACTTAATTTTGTTTCCTCTGTCTTGTTTTGATTTTAACAGAGGAGGACAACCTTAGCTTTGTTTGGCTCTTTGCATACTTGAATGTAGTGATTGAGTGATTTCAAATATAAGAAATGACTCATGTAACAGGAGAAATAACTTGTGAAAGTCACTCTTTCTTTTTCTCTACCTGGAAAGTAACCCTACCAAACTCTTTTATTATGGAGCAAAACTACTAGAGCAACTTGTACAATTAATCTGCCTCTCAGAAATTCTTTCAAACAATCTTTGGTTCAATGTTCAATGTGCCAGCTATTAGGATATGAGAACAATTATTTAAAATGGAAATTTTCATTTTACTATATTATTTTAATTGAATACTATATAGAGCTGTCCTTACGTGCTTTTTTAACTTATCAGGTTAGCTTTAAAATATTGCTTTATGGTTGTGTCCTAAGTGGACTTGAATAAGTTTAATCATTAATGTCTATATAATACAGAACTTCCTGTATAACAGTAATTTTCCTTTCTAACCAATTCGCTTTTTTAAGCTAAATATCCACTGATATGTTCTTACCACTATTTTCCAATTCCTTAGCAGCTCGAATCATACCTAACTGTGAAACTGTAATTGGACCTGATAACCACCTGGAATGGTTGTTTTTATGGGAACTGCTGCTGGGTTTTCTTCTTCAAGCTGCAGAAGAGAAACCTAAATTGAATGATCAAGAAAATAACCTCTGATGCACTGCGGCAGCACTCAAGCAGAGCACGGTCTTGCTGTGTTCACCTCTCTTTCTCATTTTAAAAGAAAATTAGTGAACTATATCAGCCAGAACCCCATGAAACAAGTAAGCATGTTCCTGGCCTATGGGGTTTTAATGTCTTTTAAGATAACTCTTCCAAGTAGAATTAATAGACAGAAAGAAGAATATATAGCTTAACTTGGAACTTATTTTTAAAGTATTTAAATATCAGGCACATTGATTAGAAACTATAAAATTCAGTAACATCCTAGGTAAAATATAGTTTTATAAATGCAATCCCTGAATAACTTAATACAAATTAAACATGTTAATTTACTTATTAATTTTGATATTTTGAAAAATCTATTGTTCCATTCATATGGGTAAAACAAAATGAAGCCCTAAGTCCTAGAAAATAATTGATCTGTCTTAGAGAACTTAAAATGATAATGTCTATTAACCAAAAATATGACTTCTAGTTACCAAAAAATACTTCATCTTCAGAAACTTTGCTACTGAGATATAAAGAATATGGAAATGTCTTGTGTGTATCCTTTCGCTGCTGCCTAGACATTTTCTTCCCTCTGAAAGAGATAAATTAAAGTTCCTCAGTTTGGGGACCATCTATCTATCATACGATACTCTCTTATTTCCGTCCTCCCCAGGTTAATTCAACTAAGAGCCTTTCATCTACCATTTCAACATTCCACTTTCCTCAATTAGCTAATCACTTCAACAAATAAAAAAATAAAATAAAATAAAATAAACAAAAAAATGAGATAAATAAGTTAAAATTAAATTTGTTTTAAAAATAAAAAAAAAAATAAAGTCCATCTTGAGTCTCATCTTTTCTCCTCCTCCTGCCCCTTTACTAACCACCGCAACCGTAGTCAACCCTGATTATCCACTCCTCTGACACACATGCTAAAAGTCTCTGGGCATTCAGCTCCAAATGTTATGATCTGGAATTGGTCCTCCTGCTACAGATCTGAGATGCAGCATTCTTACAGAGATGTGGATACTGATAATGGGGAGAGTTGATGAGATTGCACAGAGATGTGGATACTGATAATGGGGAGAGTTGATGAGATTGCTCTAAACTCTGTCCTTCCCTCTTACTTTGTTCACTAACCCCCAGACCTGGACTTTTGCTCACTATTTTAGTACAGTAGGATATCCAGTCTTTGTCCATCCCTCCTTTGAAGTACTGGATCTGATTCTAGTAGTCCAAATATATTAAGTAGTTCAAATAATAGCCTATAGGTACTACTGAGCTTATAAATATTTTTAATAGGGAAATCACATAATCATTGCAAAATTTAATGTAATCTATTGGCTCTGCTAGAAGCAGAGAGACTCTAAGAAGCGTATTACAATAGCAGAATAAATTATTGTGATATGATAAGTGGGCAGAGATCATATAATTATTTTGAAAGAGATCACCTTTAGAAACTAGGCCGATCATAAACATTTGTAAACTACTTATGACACAGTAACACAACAATAAATTTTTCAAAATGCAAAATGATTCTCAACTGTACCCCATGTCTTCAGAAGGAAAAAGATGTGTGTTTCAGGATAATCTGACTATGTTAAAAATGAAATTCAAAAAATGTGATACAGAGAGCTAGTTTCCACGTAAGCTATCACAATTATCTATTTAAACTCAGTGATTTAGATTGGGGGCACAGAAAGAAATTTAAAAAAACAAAAACCTAGAACCGTAAGCACTATTCATATCAAAACAATATAGTGAAATATGGTATCAAGGCTGACAGCAAAAAGGATGGGGTTGAGTTATCAAGTCTAAATGAAAGGAAATTGTTGGACAACCCTGATTTAGACAGAATTTGTCTCAAATATAATATCATGGAATGATGGTGAGATGTGGGTGAATGAAGGGCTGATATTAAAAGGAAAGAAATAGTTTCAGGTAGCAAGGTGTCTGTCACTTGACCCAGAAATGTAATATGTCTTGGAGGAAAGAACAAAGGTTTGCACTAACTGAGGCACCTGTCTCACTAAGCTCTGTAGGACACCTACGAAAATATAACCCAGAAAGCATTTCCCCTTCCACTTCATAGCAGAATGCAAGCTGCCCTACAAGACTGAGACTGACATAATAAGAATAGAAGTATTGAACTTATTATTTCTCTCAACTAATTTTATTCACTGAATTTTTTTCTTTTTTGGCCTTTCACAAAATCACTGATATTATCCCTTCCTGCTTCTTTGGAAATTGTATAATCTATTTCTATTCTTTCAGAGTTTTTCTTAAAACTTACCATGCATATAACTTCACAAAGTCTACATCCATTTAGACTAAGTTGCATAAAACTATCCCCAAATTTGGTGGTTTAAAACATCACTGTATTTTCTCAGTGGCATATGGATCACGTGGAATGAAAATTTGAGCAGCTCTTTTCTAGAGCCTTATATGTAAATTAAGTCATCCAGTCCACTGACTGAAAGCTGGTTTACGGGTTGCCTCACGCACCACGGCTTTTTTCTACTCCAGGAGATCTCCTCCCCTAGTACGCTACCAGGCTTCTTCACTTGATAGCAGAAGAGTTCCTAGAAGTTAGAGAAGGCAAACTCTAATTCATAAGTGCTTTTCAAAGCCCTGCTTTGACATTGAGTAAACAGGTCAAATGGTCCCACCCAGAGTCAATGTAGAAGAAAACTACATATAACTGTGAATATAAAGAGGCATAATTCACTGGCAAGTAGGGAGATTTTCCTTGTAACTGTGATCACAACTTCCTTGTAAACATATTAGCAATACCTTAACTCCTTTTCTTCATCTCCCAAGTTAGTTGCTTTTAAGGCTGTCATGGTTAATTTTGGATGTCAACTTGACTGGGCTATAGAGTGCCCAGCTTTCTGATTAAACATTATTTCTGGGTGTGTCTGTGAGGGTGTTTCCAGAAAATATTACCATTTGAATCTGTAGATTAAGTAAAGAAAATCACCCTCACCAGTGAGAGTGGGCATAATCCAATCAACCTAAGAACTGAATAGAACAAAAAGGCTGATGATGGTTGGGTTCACCCTTCTTTGCCTGGCTGTTTGAGCTAGAACATTGATCTTCTTCTGCCCCCCACATTCCTGGTTCTTTAGCTGTCAGACTTGGACTAGAATCTGTCATGGCTCTGCAGCTCTCAGGCCTTCAAACTATACCATCAGCTTCCGCAAGTCTCCAGCTTGCAGATGGCAGGTCATGAGACTTCTGAGCATCCATAATCATGAGAGCCAATATCTGATAATAAAATCTTTTTTTATATATGGTATTTATATGTGTTCCCTGGAGAACCTTGACTATACAGAACTCCACTATTATAATTTTGAATTTTTACCCCTAAACGTGGCATTATTGCTGTAGTTCCTGTTGCTATTGTCATTGTGAATTTGTGTAGCCAACGGATACTTTGACTAACTCATACATTTATAATTTCTTTACTCACATTCATACTGGTACCTTAACACTTCTTGTTGAAGTATATTTTCATAATCTTCTGCAACAGTGCCTCTTTTAGACATATATTTCACATTTTGTTTGCTTCCCTGTTTCAACTGGAAAATGTTTACTATATTTTCTTATTCTTGAATGATAATTTTTCTCATTACATAATTAAAGGTTAGCATTTTTCTTTTAATGTTTTGAGAGTATTATGTCCTTGTCTTTAAGTTTTAAACTAGTTAGACTTCTCTAAATGATTTGCATTTTCTCTTATGTTGCTTTTAAGATCATCTCTTTGACCTTGGTTTCCTAAAAAATTATTACTACTATGTAATTATTTGTTGATTTTTTTATATATATTTTTCTCAGTATTTATGTGTCTTCCATATTTATGGAGTTTTATCTTTTATGAGCTTGGTATAATTCACAGGACTACCTATTTGAATTTTGTTGTTCCTTCATCTCTATATTCTCTTCTACAGAGTATTAAATTAGAAATATATATGATAGATCTGAGACATGTTCATCCCATTTTCCATATTGCTTTATAACATTTTTTATTGTCTGTCTTCTTTGTGATGCATAATACGTAGTATTGTAACCCCAGGACCAACTCAAACTGGTCCTACTCTGTTGGTAGAAATGTCAAGTTATCTTGTAGGTAAAACAGAGCCAAATTGCAAGTCATTTAGCCCTTAGCTCAGGCATGTACAATTGAAGAAGCTTTGACCTTTAATGCCTGGAACCAATGTTTCCTTCTAAAAGAATCAAGAAGACCATAGTAGTACCAAATCCTGACTGACAGAACCCTTTTGGGAGTCTGCTGGCTAGGAAAATCTGCTTCAACATACTTTACTATAAATGCTCAAATTTAAAGCCCTCCATTTATACTCTGCCAGCCAACATTCCCAAAACTTTATCTTGCCCTCTGACTCCTCAAAACTTGCCCTAGTCCCCAAATCGGGGAGACAGGTTTGCGCTACACCTTCTGTCTACTTGCTGGTTGACCTTGGAATAGTCTTTCTTTTCTGAAAAGTCAGCGCCATAGTACTGGCTTCTAGGCATGTTGGGGAACAAGATGGTTGCTCCATAACAATATTTTTAGAATTTTTCCCTAATTTGTTAATTCTCCCATCAACCATGTCTAATATTCTCTTTAACATGGTCACTGAGTTAATATTAAAAAAAATTATTTCTAAAAGTTCTATTTAATTATTTTTTAAATCTGCTTGAGTATTTTAATAATTTCTTGATTATTACATAGTTTATGATTTTCATAATAATGTTATATTCTGTATCAGATAGATACTATATATGAAACCT